>JAECUM010061585.1:0-12030 GCA_016617855.1 Megalonaias nervosa
ACTAAAACAGATACATTTCCATTTTCCATTACCAAGAATCGATGACTACATTGATTAAATTGGAGATGCAAAGTATGTCACCAAATTTGACCTTCTGAAAGGATTTTGGCAAATTCCACTAACGGAAAGAGCAAAGGAAATTTCGGCATTTGTGACTGCAAATGGACTTTATCAATATAAAGTATTGCCGTTTGGGATGAAGGGTTCGCCTAGTACTTTTCAACGTTTAAAGAATATGACTACCTCTGGTCTTGATGATTCTGATGCTTACATCGATGATGTCATCATCTACAACGACACCTGGAAAGAACATTTAGCGACACCTCGGAAATTCTTTGACAGACTCATTGATGCAAGTTTGACAATTAATTTATCTAGAGCTGAGTTCTGCCGTGTTTGTGTAACATTTCTAGGACATATTGTGGAACATGCTCAAGTTAAACCTATAGATGCTAAGGTCAAGGCTATCTCTAATTTCCCTGTGCCTCTCAGTAAAGAGCAACTGATGCGATTTTTAGGTTTGGCTGGATACTATCGGAAATATTGTTGCAATTTTTCCATTATTGCTAAACCCCTGACAAATTTATTGAGCAAGAAAACCAAGTTTCATTGGACTGAAAAATGTCAGGAGGCTTTTGATAAGCTAAAGGCCATACTTAAGAGTACTCCAGTTCTTACAGCTCCAAATTTCAGTCAATCATTTAAACTATCTGTGGATGCAGGTGATGTTGGGGTTGGAGCAGTATTGATTCAAGAAGATAAAAATGGTGTTGATCATCCAGTGTGCTATTTTTCTAAGAAAATAAATAAGCACCAAAGAAATTATTTAACAATTGAGAAGGAATGTTTGGCTTTACAACATTTTCAAGTTTACATTAGTTCAGTTTCTTCTCCGATTATTGTGTTTACTGATCACAACCCCATTACTTTTATCGGCAAGATGAGAAACAAAAATCAGAGATTATTAAGGTGGCGTTTGTTGTTACAGGAATATAATACTGACATTCGGCACATCAAGGAAAAAGAAAGTTTAGTAGCAGATTTACTTTCCCGTGTACAGAAATATTATTTCATGTATACTTTGTATCATTTATAAGATTTCTTCTTATGTTATTTTTTTATAAACCTCATGTATAATTAACATATGGTAAAAGGAAAGCTTTATTATATAAATATTTATTTTTAATGGGGAAAGTGTTATATGTATTTAATTTAATTATTTGTTTGTTAGTTTTAATTTTTTTATTCCATTACATGCTATTGTAATGTAACTTTATTTATTGGATTTGATATTGTCCAGAATTGAGTTTAGTTCTGTTTGACCTGCCTGAATTTTTTTTTATTAATAAACACCTAATAATATAAATACACTATATAGTTTCTGACCTTGATTCAGAATCAGTGACAGTTTTGGTAAACAACTTTTTAAATTTTTTAAAACTTCTTTCTCAGAGTAAGAATCATTAAGTTAAGTGAAGGCCATACGTGGAGTACGTGATATGAAACATGTGTTTATTGTTACAAACTTCTAATTTGTCTAGGAGATTGACCCTCATCCGGGAATCTGTCTTGCGTCTGAACTGTTGTCTTTATAGAGATTGTTCAGTAGGGCTTAAAACACATGAGATGTCAAGTTACATTATGTTGTGACCAGTCTGAGTCGAAATTTTATTTTATGGAATTCAAGTGATTCTTTTCCCTGGAAATACATAAGCACTCCTACAAAATTCTTGGGCAAAGACATTCACTGGAATTTATATGGAATTCAAAACTGGAATAATATTTTCTGTGATTCAACATGGAACTGTTGACACAACAGTACTTCGCAGACTACAGCAGACGTCATCGCCTTCTATTTTGGATTTCATCGAGACTCGAACTCAGATTCATTCAAGACATTTTAATAATAGGACTTCTATTTTTTAATTCTTGTATTATTTTTGGATTTGATTCGTAAAACCATAAGTTCTTTTTTCTTAATTTTTCACTTTGTATTCTAGGGAAAAAAATTCTTTGTTTAATTTTACAAAGCTTGTTGTCTTCACTCTTTTCTGCTTATTTTAAGAGCCTAGACTCGTAACACCTTCGAAACAATATGAGCGATGCAGAATAACACAGTAATAAATTCAAAATCAGGAATATATGAGTGAGTGTGTGTATCTGTGCAAAATCAATAAAGTTACAGGAAAACGTAGGCAGAAAAGACGTACATTTCAAAATCGAAATAAAAAGATCATGACCTGGTTGTAAAACTTCTTTTTACGTTATCTATATGTAAAATTATGTCAAGGCTATAAAGTGCAAATTTATAGGAACTAGAGCTAAATCCAATAATACATCTATACCTCCACGTGGTGGCCGATGGAAAATGCACTAAAAGGCACAATCACTAACAACTGTTTAAGGAAACATGGTAGATCTAGCACAACAACGGGAGAATCACATACGATATACCGGGAAGAATTTTGAAAAGAGTGATCAGCGTTTATTAGACAATCCGCGCATGAAATGGTTATATCACTCTGGGGCAAATGGAGTTCTTCCCCAGAGATATTCCACTGGCTACCGATCCAGAAAGGCACGAAAACGATTAGAAACTTCACCTCGCTGCGCCTTGATTCTGCTACCCTATCTGCTGATACTCCTAGAATGTATAGAAAAATGAAGAAAGAGTGATTGGTTTAGAAAGGTGAACAAAGAGTGGTTGGTCTAGAAAGGTGAACACAGAGTGGTTGGTTTAGAAAAGTGAACACAGTGCGGTTTTTCTAGAAAGCTGAACACAGAGTGGTTAGTCTAGAAAGCTGAACAGTGTTTGGTCTAGAAAGGTGAACACACAGTGGTTGATCTAGAAAAGTGAACACAGAGTGGTTGATCTAGAAAGTTTAACACGGAGTGGTTGGTTTTATATAAGAATAGTTTGCCTGCTATTTAGATTTTAGTTAAGGATGAGTAAATGAATTTACAACCGTTGGCAAGATTTTGAGCGAAATGGATTTGATTGGATTAGTGCATAAAATCATTTATCGTTTGAAATGGTGTATCTTTTCAGTAAGTTTCCTTTTCTAAATTATCATCATTTATGGCTTTTTATTGTCAACTTTTTATTATATGTCAATAATGCGACTTTTGCACGAGATTTATGGTCTAGTCTGAATATCTGTAAGTGTGGTTTCACAGTTCTTTACGCAAAATGCGATGTATTACACACTTGATTGTTCATTTGACGATTAACTGCAATACAGGTACAGCTAGTCAATGTATAACCTTCTTAAGCATCCACACAACAGTCACACATAGTAGGCCTTTTAGTGGCCACACAATAATTACACGTAGTAGGCCTTTAAGCCGCCATAACACAATTACACATTGTAGGCCTATAAGCGGCCACACAACAATTACACGTAGTATGTCTTAAAGCCGCCACAACACAATTACACATAGTAGGCCTTTAAGCAGCCACAAAACAATTACACATACTAGGCTTTGATGCGGTCACAAAATAATTACAGACAGTAGGCCATTAAGCGGCCGATCAAATCCGTAGCCGTATATTCTTGTTTGTAGTCAAGATTTCTGTGAAGTAAGCGAAGATTATCGCCATGAAAAGTTTCTTTGTGCTGCCCAAATCAGCATAAAGACTTTACAATTACGAGTTGAATGGTATCATAACATTGGTGGCAAACTACAGAAATGGAAGAGCATTAATAATTATCATCAAAACCAATCCTGTTAGCAGAGAAAGAAATTAAACTTTCTTGGACATCCTGTCCTATTTTATTTTTAAAGATTCACGCATTTATTTTTTTTAATTTTGATACTACTCACCCTGTTTACTACAAAAGACGTTTCTTTCATTTCTAATTCATTCTATACATTTATGAACATAACGGTTTTAATGGGTACCAAGTATTTTGACTCATGAAGACAAAAGAACAGGTATAAACTTTGAAAATCATATGTGAAGTGGAAATATATAATCAAACATATATAATATTCCTTGTAATAATGCAGAGTATACTTTGACATGTTTGTAACGGTCTCAAAAATCGCTAAACCGTCCAGAAGTTGAAAATGGAATGGCTGCAATGCCATTATCAGCATGATAATTAGATGAAAATTTCCTAATTTAGAAATGTTGAATTCTATCTCTGTGAGTCATTCACTTTCAGTGTTTAAGAGTGCTATATCTGATGTGCAAATGGTCTGCAAATGTACGTTTATCGGTAGTGCTCCCTTGTACATTCTATAAAAGCGGACTTACAGGAAATGGTGAAGAAATTATTCCTACATAAAAACAGCAGAAAGTGTATAACAGATTTCATTTTGATGTCTCCTCGTGCGTCATCAAGCAGTAACAAGTAGGCACTGGTTTCACTTTCACGCCTCTGGCAAGCTTCTAGAATATTTTATTTTTTAAAAATACTGTGTTAGCTTCCTTATTTTCATTGTTATTGAATATATTTTATTCCATTGTTCTTCGTTGCAAAGAGATTAAAATATATATGTTCAAAGTTTACTATGAATCACTACGAACATCAGCTCTAAGACTGTTATTTATTGTTATCATTGATATTTTCAGATATGACTCCTACATTCTGTAGAACAATATAGTAACATTATGTGCATATGCGAAATATTTTCATCAAAAATAAAGGTGACTAAATTATTGTGGCAACTGGCAGTAAAATATTCAAGCTCTATACTGTTACGAGTCTATGCTCTTAAAATAGGTAACAGAAAAGAGTGAAGACAACAAGCTTGTAAAATTTAACAAATAATTTATTTCCCTAGAATACAAAGTGAAAAATGAGAAAAAAGAACTTACGAGTTTGCAAATTAAATCCAAAAAAAAATAATCCAAGAATTAAAAACTAGAAGTCCAAGCAATAAAAAGTCTTGAATTAAACTGAGTTCGAGTCCCGATGAAATCCGAAAATGAAGACCGATAACGTCTGTAACATCCTACGAAGTGCAGATGTGTCAAGAGTCTCTTGCTGAATCACAGAAAATTTTATTCCAGTTTTGAATTCAGTATACATTCCAATAAATGTCTTAATCCAAGAATTTTGTCAGAGCACTTTTGTATTTCCATGGAAAAGAATCACTTGAATTCACCAATTTGAAGAAAATAAAATTCAGCCCAGACTGGTCACAACATAATACAACTTAACGTGTCAAGTGTTTTAAGCCCAACTGACAAAACCTTTATCAAAACATCAGTTATACAGCTAATTAAGACGCAAAACAGATTCCCGGATGAGGGTCAAAAGTTCATTCTTCTGGAAAAAATAGAAGTTTGGTACCAATGGGCACATGATAAATATAGTCCAGGTATGACCTTGACTCAACAATTCTTATTCTGAGAAAGATAAAAAAAAAAAATAATAAAAAAGTTGTTTACCAAAACTGTCACTGATTTTTGAACAAGGTCAGCAACTAGATACAATGTTTCTATTATTAGTTGTTTATATCAATGAAATAAAAAATTAAAAAAAAGTCAATCAAGTTAAACAGAACTGAACTCAACTTTTTTACAATGTCAAATCCAGTAAACAATGTTATATTACAATAGTATATAATGGAGTCGGCCACCGGAACGGTACAAACACTGACTTAACTAGGCGCATGATCAGCTGTTCTAAAATATATGTGTGCAAATATAAATTTGTATGTAAATCAGTAGCTCGATTTATTTCTTCAAATGTTACACAGTTCTCTTGGAAACAGCTTGTTAAACTTCCAGTTTGATTTAATTCTTGTGGGAACAACTTGGTAGACTTAGCCTTGTAATAGGTACGACGCCAGAAGATGCCGGTCCGGCTCTAGGGCAAGGCGAACGAGGCAACTGCCTTGGTCCCCGCGCTTCTTCGCAATGCAATTTTTTGGGTTGGGCCCCGCGCTCATCGCTTGCTGCCTTGGGCCCACATGCTTCTCAAGCGTAGCTTCACGTATTAAAACTTCAATGGCGTTCTTTTGGTATTTATTTAATTATTTCTAATCTGGGTTTAGCAGTTATTGAGTGCTGTAAGAGATAGATGTTGATGCATACATTTGCAAGAAAGTATGTCAATGTCTGCTTTTCTAGCATTCGAAACACTTTGTTAGATCAACAAATTACAATATTTAACATAACATTTATTTACGTTGGATGTAATGGCAAATTATTCGTCCCATTTGTATCTTGAAGTTAAGTATACAGTTGCATAATATGTCTGTAAAGCAAGTCATATATTCTACGCGCTTCCAGAGTAATTCATATATTCTACCCGCTTAAAAAAGAATGATGAAGCTACGGAAGTAGTGGACAGTGGTCTCTCTCCGTCCAAATACTAAAGTAAATCATGATCCCGCTGAAGGCATGACTATGGGGGTGAGCTGGCAATGAACCCTTTTCCAGCTGTCCAAAACAGGCTTTCTATAAAGAGTTCTTGCATTCATGAGTAATTTGACAGTATAAGGAAATCCCTCAGTATTTTAATTGCACAATCATTTATAATATTTCTAATTGCATCATCAAACAGTTTTCCCTTCTGAAATATGTTTGTTCTTAATCATGCTGGTTTTATTCGGGCCCCAAACACAATTATATGCTTGAATACAATGACTTTGTTTAGAGACGACGTACATTTATTTGCGAAATAATCAATTTTATGTTAGCTCAACAATATTATTTGCATCGAAAATTAATTATTTTCAAAAACTACATAAACTTTATTTTATTTGCGAGCAAGATGATATCACTCGAGGAAAAAATCGTTTTTATTCATGGCAAAATACATATTTCTTCGTTAAAGAAACAGAGTTTGTCTCAGCGATGAAAAACTTACACTAGCGCTGTAAATAAGATGTTTAGAATATTGTGACATTTTTCTCCACAAATAAAATTATTTTCGTTGCAATGAAAATTATTTCTGCAATCTCCTTAGTGAATTAAATTACTTTCGCTATGAACCAAGTGAATCATACAAATTATGTCGTTTGTCATAAATAAATGTCAGGTGATACAAATCAAGATAATACCTGTAGACATCAGTATGTGACTGGTTTTCCAGTCCAGATATTCAATAGTGTTGGGTCGGATTCCGTAGTGTGTTATTTCTAGTCCAAATATTCCAGAGCTTTGGGTCGGATACAATGGTGTGTTATTTCCAGTCTAAATATTCCAGAGCGTTGGGTGGTGTTGTTGAGAGAGACACTTCAAGTGCCTCGACACTAGAAAGTCTTCTTTTGTCGTTGTGCCGTAAGCCATCAAACTAGTCAGTCTGTGTTCAGCTATTTCTAGACTGGTCCCATTCTTCCGTGTCGTTAGTACCGCGAATCCTATATCCACCTTTGATTTACTTCACTGACCCGTCTCTGATAGTAGAATCCGTAAGTAAACATTGCGCATAGTTCTTTTTTTTTCTTTGAAATTTACATTAGTGCATAATAAATTATGTTGCAGGTTTATGCATACCAACAATAGCATTGGTGCATTTCAGGCAACATTTAAGTATTTGATCTTCATTTCAGAAAATCCTAAAGAATATTAAACTAAATCTGCCTAATCAAGAGTTACCGTCTTTGCCTTCATCATTTATCTCCCTTCAATTTAAGATTGGAACATATTATAAGCCTTGTCATAGTATGCAATAAATGAAACAAAGCCAATGTGACAGTCTGTAAGTGCATGCATTAAAGTCAGAAGAAGAGATTTAAATGAAGAAATTTCTTAAAATTTTTTCAGAACACATATAATTTAAAACAGAAGTAGGGGTTAACATAAGCCAATTAAAATACACTGAACAAACTTGGTGTGGCACATAATCATGAAGGGCCATCACATTAAGCCCGGTGGTAGACACATAAGTGATCATAACTGAAAGACAGTGTGTCAAACCATAACAAAAAAGTATCATATTGATGACCATAATTACTCTATAGATGGTAAATTGTATACAATTTATATATGTTATTGAATACATATTAACCAATATGCAAAACACTGCACCTAGCATAGGCAAATCTAAACACTCTATAACTATGCCCCCACCCCAACCCCTTTTATGGCATCAATCGCCATATCTGTAAGTGCGTTTAATATCCCACTGAAAATCACTCTGAGGTATATAAAAGGTATTCATTTTGTTTGTTATCCGCAAGTACTTCCATATGTTTGCATTTATAGTAAAGTTAATTGTACATACGTATGTGGAATCACCATTGGGCTGTTCGACTAACGGACCTAACACAGCTCCGGTTGTAAACCTATGCAAACACCATGATATTAAAAATTCAAATACATTCCATTTTTCTGATTGAACCTATATTTATCAGTATAGCCATATCCACTGAAGACAGCCACTGTGTAGAGGTAAGAGTACGAACGGCGGCATTCTTTGAGTCTACATGTAATTGAATAATGTGTATTCAATTCCGCAAAAAGACTCAGTTGGTAACTTCAGAAAGGAGTGTTCCGAAATAAAGTACGTTGAAGGACCGAAATTCCATCAGTGAAACATTACTTCTATTTTTTTCAGGTACAATTAAGATAAACTCTCAAGAGATTCTTTTTACTAAAATATTACTTCCATTATCTACCAATGTTGGCCAGTCAAACACATATATACTCTATTTTATATTCATCCATTTCTAGAATGGTTCCCACTCTTCTGTATCATTAGTAAATTGGTCAAGTAGTTTCAAACATTCATCGCACAAGCTTGAGGGGCGTAAGTGATATTTTACATCCTGTGATGAACCATAAGAATGCTCAGCCCGTAGACGTCTCTGTTACATCGAAGTCACCCCCACCCCAATCTCTAACCAGCAAACCTAACATTCGTAATATTATTCGGAGTTATTTGTTAAAGCCCCAGCCCCAGCGGGAAGACCCATAATTAGCTTCGTGCGAGGAGAAGTCTGCTCACTTTTTCTTCATCACTAGGAGTTTCAAAGGAGATCTTATCGATATCATATAGCGTGAATATTGCATCGAAATCAAATTTGATAAGTTGTAGACAATAGCCGATAAGATTTCCAAGCTGGACTTAAATGAGGATGCTCTATGATCACAGTACAGCTCACTACGCTAATTGAAAGACTGAGCTCGCCAAATGGACGATAGAAGCGGATGGGATTATTTTCTGTAGTGATTGGTATGGTTTTTCAATGCAAGAGCAAACAATTGTAATAGGGATTTCAAAGCACTGAAAGAAAAATCAACGAATAGCTGCAATACCGATATGAAGACTGTCGTGGCAAATACACAGGATCAGAAAATTCATTTGAGAGTTTTCAAAGATGAACTGAAGTGATTCAAAAAACGAGATATACGAAATAATTTGATTTTATGGCACTCTTGAGAATGCATCAAAAGCTGATGAGCCGCCTTCAAAAACTCTGTGGAACAATTTTATTCAAAAGGAGTCGAATGATTCCGACTATGACTCTTTGAGGTGTACACTGGTTACGACTCTCGCTAACACATGTGATACGTATGGCGATGTCATGCGACAGATAGAGGTAACCAACCGCCGAGACCTATTTTTGCATGCATGTTTTTGTTTATGCTTTGTTTTTTGCTTGTTTGTTTGTTTGCTTTGTATGATTTTTTTATAAAGGAAGATAATCCATGCTGTTGATCTGGGTCTTTGCTTGACTACCGTTGGGTACCAATGAACACTATCCTCCCGAAGTCGTATACATGTGCCAGAACTAATCCCACAATATCACACTGACAATATATACAAGTTGCCAGGACCTACTCAAAGTCAACACATTGTAATCATTCATGTCCAGGAACAAATTTATTTGCTGGTATCGGGTGTATTAGGAAATCAATAATAATAATGTTAATAAATATGTTATTTCACTCAGGTTACTAATCATATATATATATATATATATATATATATATATATATATATATACATACATATACACACACACACTATATATATATATATATATATATATATATATATATATATATATATATGTTTTGTGGCTAAATAATTACACAATTTACAACAGTTTGCATGTGGATTTAGCTATAAAGAAGCCACAAAGGTCAGTAAGACGTTAGCTGAACGGATAATATTTGTTTGGAAATATTATTCAAACATGTAATAATAGATTAAAGTCATTATCAATTTTAATGGTTTATTGTTATTGCAGTGGGATTTTGCAATTACTATTTAACGAAGCTGCAAAGTGTGTCTTCTGATTTTTCTTAGTGATACTCGGATAGAGTAATATCGTCTTTACTGTATTTGGACTTTTTATAATAATAATAATAATAATGATGATGATGATGATGATGATGATGATAATAATAATAATAATAATAATAATAGTGTTTATTTGTAATATAGGCCACTGGCCCATGATACATATCCATACATCATACGTTTTCTATCAAGTTTTCTATATAAGTCTAAGTGTGATTTCTATTAAGTAGTGAAGCTACTAACTGAAATAATTTAAATTATAGTGTACGTATTCGCTCTTTAGTTTCTGCATTGCACCATCTCCATAATTCTATTGGTAAGCTATGATTAGATGTTCTGAATTTACATAATCAAATTTTTTAAAAATATTTTGAAATCAAGATGTTTTAAAAATATCATACGCTCCCTTTCTTATCAAGTCTCTGAGAGGGCAAAATTTGCATGTTTTGATGACAGGAATGTTAATATCCATCGGTCTTTAATTTCCAATGAATTAGGATATTTTGTCTTTTTCATATCTATGTATGACCTGCATGTAAGCCTTGCATTTTTAAAAGTTTAATATAGCATTTAGTTCATCTGCTACATTAGACACCTTTTTCATCTTAACAAATCAAAACCGTATACATTACATCCGGTCATTTTGTTTCCGTAGCCCCACTAATCACCACCAAACCCGTATTAATAAAATGCTTATAATCATTGTATATATGTATTTAATAACGGACTCTGGTCTCAGTTCTCCATGAAAGAAAAACATAGGGTTGATTTCTTCAAATGCTATACAAAACGCAGCCAAATATGCTGTAAAATATCCATAATTTAAATCCATATATTTATGATTGCGTAATAAACATAGGGTGTGTGTGTTTTTTTGTATGCACGCGTCCGTTATGACTTTATTAGATTGTCAAGACTTATCATGATGTACAAAACGTGGAAACTTTGGAAAATGACCTTCCCACAAATGATGAATAGTCATTGACTCAGAAAGTGTTATGTCCCTCTGAGTAGTGTTTGGTAAAATGTCATCTCAGTTACATATGAGAACTTCTAATTGTCAATCTGGAAAATCGTTTAAAATCATAGCCATGAGAAGACTGATTGGAAATCCTTTTATCTTCCTACGGGCACCTATTGTAAAAAGAGAGGCTCTGTAATTTCTGGTTGCTACTGGTTGAAGAAAAAGGAACATAATAAAGACAGTGCTATTTCATATGTTCTTATTTCAAAAAGGTCAAGTTCACCGTCTTATAATGAAAGCAATACATTGGTTGGGCCAAACAATCCCCAGTCTGATTTTATTTTGGAAAATTATGAACCATTCAAGTCGAAAGGTACTATATCACTTATTAGTGATTCTGCCAAGTCTCTCCATGTTAAAATAGTAGTGGACAGAGAACTTCTCAGAGTCTTTTATCATCAGGTACTTCGCCTTTGTCTGTGGTCTTCTTCCAGTGAAAGTGTTCTCTGTATTCAGAGAGTAGAGAACAGCTTTAATAATATACATCTCCTATGTGTCAATTTGATATGAGACTTGGTTTCAGGATATGTGACTGTCGGAATGGTGCCTTTTTACCCACTGAGGGTATTCACTTAGTAGTAGGCAATGACCTAGCTGGGGATACGGACGTAGTTAATCTACTTGTGACAGACAAGCCTTGTTTGGATTAAAAGTTGATCAAGATGTGACTGAAATCCATGAGGATGATATTGATGTTGAAATGTTTAGTTTAGCTGACATATTTTTGGTCACTTTTTATGAGGTTACTTTTGCTCCTAGAATTCATCGATCTATAGGTATTGATCGCAGTCTTTT
>JAECUM010061589.1:0-26432 GCA_016617855.1 Megalonaias nervosa
TTGTTGTAAATGTAAAAGTTTCTGGTCCAGATTTTTCATAATTTCCAAATTCCGAAGATTTGTTGCTCCAACATCAACAGTGTCCGATTGAATTTCTTCACTTAAATCCTCAATTTGTGGGACAGGTACGACTAAATTAATTACATGATTTACTTGGCTATCGCTTTCAATATACTAGTACTCCATTAATTTATTTAGATCAGAGTACTATTATTATAATTTAACTCATTCATTTTCTTCTTTACTTTGTAAGGGCCATAAAATCTAATTTGAAGAAAATTTTGAAGAACTCTATGACAAAACTCAAATGTTCTCTCAAGTAAAGTTCTGTGAAACCACAGTTTCACTTTTGACTTGAATTGCTGAATGCCAAATTCAAGCATAACTAGCTGGAAAATTCCAGACAGAAAATTTGACCCTTCACCTGATTGGACAAATTTGGGAAGGCCAAATTGAGTAAAAAGCTTGGTCAAAGCTTTCACTATAATATTCCTCAAAGGAATTGCCTCTGGGAAGCTTGTTGATGCACACATAATGGTCAACAAATATTGGTTGCCTGACTTGGTCTTAGGTAAGGGACCAACACAATCTACCATAATTCTACTAAATGGTTCCTCCAATGCAGGAATTGGTTGCAGATGAGCCTTAGGTATCTTCTGATTGGGTTTTCCTACCATTTGACAAGTATGACAAGATCTACGGAATTTATAAACATCACTTTTGATTTTTGGCCAATAAAAGTGAGTCAAGATCTTGTGATAAGTTTTATTTATCCCTAAATGACCAGCCAGAGGAGTTTCATGGGCTAGACTAAGTATTTCCTGTCTGTAAGATTTTGGAACTACAATCTGATAGTTCACTGACCATTCATCACCAGCAAGTACCTCGGGAGGTCTCCATTTTCTCATAAGAATTCCATTTTTAATGAAATAACAGACAGGTACTTCAGTTGCTTCAGTTTCACTAATGGCCCTCTGAAACAAACAAGAGATCTCTGGATCTTTTTCCTGTTCGATGACTAGTGATTGTTGTTTATCACCCTGATTAGATAAAAGCGAGTAAGTATTTAAAAGGGGGTCACTGTGATCAATACCTTTTGATTGATCCAAATTACGACTGAAAGTGACCTCATCAAAAGCCTGACCAATACATGTGTCACCTAAAGGAATAGTTTCCTTATCAAAATCATTCTCAAGAGCTTTCTTTGCCATAGCTCTGGTAACTGCACAAACTGGGTATACATCAGGGTATTCTTTTTCAATAGGATCAAGTTTCTGATCCAAAGAAGGCTTGTCAGTTACAAGTGGATTAACCACAACCTTGTCTCCAGCTAGGTCGTTGTCTAGCAACAAATGAATGTCCTCAATGGGTAAAGTAGACACTACACCGACTGTCACAGGTCCTGAAACTAATTCTGATGACAAATTTATAGAAATGGAGAGGAACATTAACAAGGCCGCACTCTACTCCCTGAATGAGAACACTCTCATTAGAACAGGACATCTAAGAATAAGGCAAAGTACCTGATAATAAAAGACTCTGAGAAGCTCCTGTATCCCTTAAAATTTTAATAGGGATAGGATTGGCCAAATCATCCAAGAGTGATATAGAACCCTTTGACATGAATGGTTCATAATTCTCCATAATGAAATCAGACTGGGGTTTATTAGACCCAACAAATGTATTGCCTTCAATACATGACCGTGACCTTAATCTCTTAGAAATAAGGGCATTTGGGATAGGTCTATCTTGATTCTGATGCCTATATTTCAATTTGAAGCAATCAGAAATGATGTGTCCCTTTTTCTTGCAATAGGTACACGTAGGAATAGACAAGGATTTTGAATAAAGTTTATCAGAAGCTTGATTTTTAGAAGTTGTGCCATACTGAGTTTTAGGTGGAGTTGTATTAGGCTGAAATACCTTTCTACCATAGACTGCTGAGTGAAAGATTTGCTAACAACAGGAACTTTATGAGTTAAGGAATACTTGTCAGCAGCAAAAGCAGCATTTTCCAAGGTTTCAATCTCATGCTCTTCAAGATGATTCTTAATGTCATTAGGGACAAATTTCTTAAACTCTTCAAGTAACACAAGTTGTTTGATATTTTCATAATCATGTTCAACCTTCTGGGCTAAGCACCATCTCTCAAATAACTGTTCTTTTTCTCTTGCAAATTCAACATAAGTTTGTCCAGCTTCTTTTCTATAGTTTCTGAATTTTTGTCGATAAGCATCAGGGACTAACGCATAACCCTTTAAAATGCATTCCTTAAGCAAATCATAGTCAGAACTTTGTTGTACTGACATTGAATGGTAAATATCACTAGCTTTACCAATTAGTACGCATTGTAATAGTTGAGTTCAATACTCCCTTGGCTATTTCAAATTTTCCGCAACTTTTTCAAAACGAGGAAAATATTTGTCAACTTCTTTTTCTCTAAAAGGAGGCACTAACCTGATATTTCTTGTAATGTCAAAACTTGAATTTGTATGTGAAGTGGGATCGTGCTTTTCACTTGCCAGCTCAATTTCTTTCAGTTTAATTTGAAATTCATTTTCATCCTTCTCTTTTTGCTAATGTACATGCATTTGCTGTTTGAAACTCCAATTGCATTTGTTTATCTTTCTCCCTCTCCTGTTTCTCTTTCTCCTCTTTCTCAAATTGCAGTTGTTTGTCTTTCGCCCTCTCCTGTCTCTCTATCTTCTTTTCTTCAAATTGCACTTGCAATTGCTTCTCTTCAAATTGCAACTGTAATTTTTTTCTCTCTCTCCTCTTTTTCATAAAGCATTTGTTTATTTTTCTCTCTTTCCTCTTTCTGAAGCTCGAGCTTCCTTAACTCCAATTCAATCTTGTATTTCATTTTTAATTCCATTACTTTTATGTCAAAGTCTGATACCGACTTACTGACCAAAACCAAAACACTTTTATCAAGAACATTCTTCTCTACCAAATATTGAATCAAAATATTTTTAATTTCTTGTTTCATTAAGGAAGATTTTGCTTCAGAAAGATCGTACTTTCTGGCAAGTTCAAGCAACTCATCTTTTTTCAGACTATCCAACTGCTCTTGAGTTGGACTAGAAAGAAAAGTTTCCACTTTTAATGACATTGTGAATGAAAGCCTGCTGTTTTCACTAAAGATTTCAGACAAAATGTAAAATAGTACTTGGGATTTAAAAACCACCAGAGTTTAAATTTCAAAAAACAATTTTCTGAAATATTTTAGCCAAAATTCAAATATCCCAAGGACGAGGCCCCAATTTTCTCTTGTTACGTGTAGGCTCATACAAAAATAACAAGAGAAATGAGTGAAGCCAACAAGCTTTGTAAATTTAACAAAAATTATTTATTTCCCAAGAAAACAACGTAAAAAAAATGTAAAATAGGACTTATGGTTTGTGAATATAATCCCAAAATTTAATCCTAAGATTGAAAAATACAAATCCTATCACTAAACAGTTCTAATTGAATCTGGGTTTGAATCTCGATGACATTCCAATATGGAGGCGATGACATCAGATGATGTCTGTCCTGATGGTAACAGATGCTCGAATGAATCACGGTTTATATTTCCGTATAGTACTCCAGAATAAATTTCCACTGAATTTCTTTCTCCCAGAACTTTTATAAATATAAACACTTGCTTAGTTTTCTGAAGACTAAATTATTAAATCCAAAAAACAGATGAAAAACAAACTGGCAACAACAATTAGAAACACCTTGTTCCCTCCAGGTGCTAAGAACGGCTGACCAAATTTCACTAAGAATGAGTATTAAACTCAACTAAAACATCATCCCATTCCCGCGTGATGGGTCACGTGGAATCTTAACACTTGAACAATGCAATAAAAAAATGAAATTTGCCACGGTGCAAGAACAGCCCTATCTAAGAACTAAATTCTCACACTGCAAATATATATTAAAAAACAAGGCTGTTTACAATCCAGTTAACACGCAGGCCGAAATGACCTAAGAAATAGCCAATCGTTATCACTCGATGTTTACAAAATCTATGAACCAAAGTGAGCTAAAAATAGTGCTTATGTAACACCTTTTGCATTTTATACAAACAGAATTTACTAGAAAAAATATCGAATCCCGTGAAAATAATCATTACAATAAAATGCAATGAAACAAAATTAAAATAAAAAAGAATTTTAAAACTAACACACAATCAATTTAATTACATATCGTCGGCATCCGTCTGTCTTCGAGAGATGATGGTGTAGCTTCCGGTCGGGTATTCTATCTGCACCTTCGTGAGTGGCTGAAGAGTCCGACCCTAGAGTGACAGTCTGTTGCACTTGCTGCAGGTGAACGTTGATGCTTGTTGTTGTCTTTCTCCTGGCTCTCTTTGTAGCGAGGTTTGTGTTTATCCTTTCCTCGGCTTTCTGAACGCCCTGTCTGACAGCAAGGCGCCAGGCGGAGCGGTCGTCAGCACAGCTCTCCCAGTTGTTGACGTTGATGTTGACCGTCTTCATGTCCTTCTTGCAGACATCTTTGTAACGCAGATGTGGCCGTCCAGTCAGTCGTGTGCCTTCTGCTAGCTCGCCGTATAGCAGGTCTTTGGGAATGCGGCCTGGATCCATTCTCTTGACATGGCCAAGCCAGCGAAGGCGCCTCTCACTGAAGATGGTGAACATGCTGGTCATGCTGGCGCGTTCCAGAACCTCAGTGTTGGGTACTTTGTCCTGCCACTGGATGAGCAGAATGCGCCGCAGGCATCTCAAGTGGAAGCTGTTGAGTTTCCTTTCATGGCTAGTGTAGGTGGTCCATGCCTTGCTGCTGTAGAGGAGTGTGCTGAGCACGCAGGCCTGGTAGACGCGCAGTTGGGTCTTCTCAGTGAGGTTGGGGTTGTTCCAGACCCTCTGGTTCAGTCTGGCCATAACTGCTGATGCCTTGGCAATCCTGCCATTCACCTCAGCATCAATGGAGAGTGAGCTGGAGATGGTGGACCCAAGGTATGTGTAGTTCTCAACAACTTCAAGGTTGTACCCATCGATGGTGATGGTTGGAGGGGAGTCTGCATCCTGTGCCATGATATTCGTCTTCTTCAAACTGATGGTCAGTCCAAACTCTTTGCAGGCATGGGAGAGGCGACATACCAGCTGCTGAAGTCCATCTTCCGTATGTGATGTCAAGGCTGCATCGTCGGCGAAGAGCAATTCACGGATGAGAACCTCTGTGACTTTAGTCTTTCCACGGAGACGAGCGATGTTGAACAACTTGCCGTTAGCCCTGGTGTGGATGTACACTCCCTCGCTGCAGTCCTTGAAGGCGTACTGAAGGAGCATGGAGAAGAAGATGGCAAAGAGGGTCGGCGCAAGGACACAGCCCTGCTTCACTCCACTGCTGACTGGGAAGGCCTCTGATGCTGCGCCGTTGAAGCACACTGTGCTTTGCATGTTCTGGTGAAACGATGTGATGACAGCGAGCAGTCGTGGGGGGCAGCCGATCTTCTCCAGGAGCATGAAGAGTCTGCTCTGGCTGACCAGGTCAGAGGCCTTTGTCAGGTCTATGAAGGCAATGTAGAGGGGCATCTGCTGCTCATGACACTTCTCCTGCAGCTGGCGTAGTGAGAAGATCATGTCTACAGTTGACCGGCCGGCTCGGAAGCCACACTGGGATTCTGGATGGATGCGGGAGGCTAGGGTCTGCAAGCGCACCAGTGCGACATGTGCGAAAGCCTTTCCAACGATACTGAGGAGAGAGATGCACCGGTAGCTGTTGCAGTCGCTGCGGTCTCCTTTGTTCTTGTATAAAGTGACGATGTTGGCGTCTCGCATGTCCTGGGGGATGTGTCCCTGTTCCCAGCAGAGGCAGAGGAGTTCGTGCAAGGGCTGGAGTAGTGCTGGTTTCCCATTCTTGAGGACTTCAGGTGGGATGCCGTCGCTCCCTGGGGCCTTCCCACAAGCGAGGCAGTCGATGGCTTTTCTCAGCTCTTCCAGGGAGGGCGGAGTGTCTAGTTCCTCCATGACTGGCAGGTCTGGGATGGCGTTCAGGGCAGTGTCGGTGACGATGTTTTGGGTTGCATACAGCTCAAGATAGTGCTCAACCCAGCGCTGCAGCTGTTTCCCCTGGTCTGTGATGACTACGCCCGTCTTGGACTTGAGGGTGGCGGTCTTGAAGGATGGGGGACCTGTCGCCTTCTTGATACCCTTGCACATGCCTTTTGCATCCCCAGTGTCGGCAGCTGTTTGTATGCTGGTGCAGAGGTTCAGCCAATAGGTGTTGGCGCAGTGGCGGGCGGTCCGCTGGGCATTGTTCCTGGCAATCCTGAGGGCTTGCAGTGTACTAGGGCTAGGTGCAGCCTTGTAAGCCAGAAGGGCTTTCCTCTTTGCCTCAGTCACGGGCTCTATTGCCTCCCAGCTGGCCTCATACCAGTCAGTATTTTTGCGCTCCTTCTTTCCATAGGCAGTAATGGCTAAATTGTTCACAGCGTCTCGGAGGTGGGACCACTTGGAGTCGATGGTGTCATCAGGTGTCTCTTTGGTGACAGCCTCCTGCAGCTTGCTGATGAACTGCTGCGTCTTCTCTGGTTTGCTTGCACAGCATGTGTTTATGCATGAGCGACCCTTCTTCTTGGCGTGGTGCTGCTTCTTGGGTATTATTCGCACCTTGCTGGCCACGAGGGAGTGGTCCGTGTCACAGTCGGCACTGTGGTAGCTGCGGATGAGGAGGACACTGGCCAGTTCCGCACGCCTTGTGATGACGAGGTCTAGCTGGTGCCAGTGGCGGAAACGTGGGTGTCTCCATGACACCTGTTGGATTTCCTTGCATTTAAAGTAGATATTGGTCACGCATGGGCTGTGGGAACAGCACATCTCCAGCAGTCGCTGACCGTTCTCATTGATCTTGCCCCTTCCATGACAGCCGAGGCAGGTGGGCCAGGCCTCGTGGTCAGCTCCCACTCTAGCATTGAAGTCTCCTAGTAGGTAGAGGCCTTCATTGTTGAGGATACTGGATATTGCTTGATCCAGAGCCTCATAGAACTGGTCTTTCTCCTCTAGGGTGGAGCAGAGTGTTGGGGCGTACACGCTCAAGATGTTGACTGGGCCTGAGGATGTTGACAGCCAGAGGGCAAGGATCCTCTCAGTGCCTGATGATGGAGGCTCAATGAAGGCGACGAGCGTGTTCTTTACAGCGAAGCCGACAACATGCTGCCTAGGTTCATCGGTGGACTTTCCTTGCCAAAAGAAGGTGTAGTTGGTTTCCCTGATGGTGCCGCTGTCAGCCAGTCTGGTCTCCTGAAGGCAGGCAATGTTGACGTTCAGTCGGGAGAGTTCCCTGTCAATTACGGCAGTCTTCCGTGCGTCGTCAATCTGCTGCAGGTCATCGGTAAGTCCAGGACACATGGTCCTGACGTTCCAGCTTGCAAAACGAAGAGCTGGAGTCTTCTTTTCTCTTCTTTGAGTCTTGCCTGGTGCGGAGTTTGTGGCCTGCTCGTCGAGATAGTTCCCTAAGCTCCATGCACCCAGTGAAGCAGGCAGGCCATGGCGGGAGAGCACCTTACTGTCTGGGGGCTGCCCAGCTTGAGGCGGGCGGTAGCTGTCCAATGAGACATGGCGGTCTCTCCCACCGTCGGAAGCAACCCCTGGTGCCAAGCTCTACGCCAATCGAGCTATTGCTTATAACCGGTAAACTGCTGCTTCCTGTGTTGTGCCGGCGCCTTACGACAACACTGGAGTGTCCTCTCCAGTGGAGCTACAAAGCCTGGGCAGGGTAGTATGGAGAATCAGCTGTTGCCCATGCAGCAGATCCCCCCTCTCCACGCAGCTGGTGCTCCCAAGGGAACGACAAATGCCAATACAACTTGGCACCAACAGCATCGCAGGAGTTGACGGAATGACATTGGAGTCAATGTCAGACCACCTTAGGGTCTCCGTCTCCAGATTCTCTGTCGGGGTTAGCCTTTCCCGTGAGTGGGTATAGCCGCAAGGCAGCGGAGGTTTGGGATCAGAGTTTTCCTTCTCCTAGATGAGCAACCATCCAAAGTTTACGAGCCCCATCTACCCGAAGCGAATGGTTTTAAGGCGCCAGTGACTGCCTTCACCCATTCTCCTGTTAGTGGAAACATAGTCTGCCGGACTTAGAAGCTAAGCCACTTGCGAAGGCCAGGAGCTGGATTTTAGTTGACCAAGGCGATCAGAGATGCAAGCCGTATGGGGCATTTCTGGAGGAGTGGGGCGCTTGTATCCCATTCCCACCCCGGCAATGTGAACCTTGGACCATTAATTACATATACGTAACAATATACTGTGCTGTACATGCTGGCTAGTGTCATGCATATACTGTGCTGTACATGCTGGCTAGTGCCATGCGTATACTGTGCTGAACATGCTTTATGAGGTCCAAAACTGTCATGAGAGACTTGCTTGATTAAATCTTTCATTTGTTAGTTCCAGTGACAAATCTGCTAGATGAAATTTCCACCCTGTGCCAGCTTGTGATACTGTTTACAATACCCACCAACTCCATTCTGACCCTCTATACAACATACAAGCTACAAGAAATATTACTGGGTATTTAACTTCGGCAGACTCTGTAATCTCTACCAAGAGCCACGAGTTTATTTTTATTGGGTTCTTACTGCTGCTGGGGGAGTCCCACTCACTGACAAACATATTGGCTTCCTTTTCATGATTAAGCAGATCCCTGTCTGTAATGGAGCAAATTTTTCTGTCGATCTCTGTAGAACACATTTAGTTGGACACTTGTACGATTAGATTTATGCAGTTCTGCGCATGTTAAATTGCCATAATGCACGGATTGGTACAGTCTCTGTCATGAGTTCAGCGATTTTTTATTAAGACTACGTTTGTTTAAACTGGACAGAAGGGGTCAAATTCTGATCAGTATGAAAAACCTGTCATTTCTGAAAGTTACCAGGAATCAGTTGGGTAATCAATGTTTGTCAGGCAAACTGCATTGTTTTGAGCCTTTGTTCAGGCGGGAAACGTATTTCATTCAGACTGGTCACGCTGTGATAGGGGCATGGTTTCACACGAAAACTCTTCAGTTTAAATGTGCAAATAGCAAATTTGAAAATCAGTCTACGCTTTTTTCTGTGAGAGAAGGAAGTTGAAAAAGGGGCTCCGAGGGATTTAAGAAGCAAATACACTCGTTAAATCATCCAGGGGAAGCAATTGTCTGGAAAAATTGACAGACACGTTCTGGAAGTCAGATCTTGGAAAAACAAGGTATTTGCAACAATCTTATGTAATTTGTTGATACTACTATGATGCTTCGTTTGATTTATTTGCTTGTATTTGCATGGATTTATTTGTTTAAGTTCGTAGATTTAATTTCTTGATATGGTATACCTGTGTTGAGTTCGTTTATCTGAGTCTGTACAATGATATTTTTCTTTATATAAACATTGACAACTTGTTTGAGCGTATAGTCTCGTTTATTATAGGAAATTATATATATATGTAGAATTCATGCCTTGTCTTAGTTGAGATGCGAGAATCTGTGAGAATTCTCCGACCTATATATGAGTTCACGTATGATAACCACTTGATTGTTGTAATAAATACAGTAGCAAGGAATTTCATTCATTCATGTAATTGAGACTAGTCTGGAACTAATGTCTCGGTGGGATCTTGGAATAGCCATTTAGTTGACCATTAATTTTGTGAAACTAGGTTGATACGGTCTGTCATGGCCAGTTAGACTAGATAGCCGTAGAATCTGTTTGAAATTAGGATAGAATTTATCTGACATAACGAGGGGGGAAGGTATTGATCTATTCCCCCAGTATAATGTGATGGAAGATTTAGGTTGCTTATTTTGTTATTTTAGAAGGACGGATCTACGTTCTACGTTCTACGCTCTACATATTACATCTTACGAACCCAAAGTGGACACAAAGTTGAAAGGGGCAAAAGAGACAAGGCATCAGTAAATTTGGAAAAGAAAGTCAAAAGTGGAGGAGACCCAGACTTACTGGCACAAGGAAGTCAAAAGTGGAGAAGACCCAGATTTACCAGCACAAGGAAGTCAAAAGGGATAGTCGCTGTGGAATTTGGACTGAATCAAGACCATCAGGTTATGAAACTGTACAAGGCAATGTTTTCGATATATTTCACTTGATCTAAATGATGATTTAAATTCTATCGCTTAACAGATTGGCTATTGGTATCATCATTTCTTTGTAACTGAAAATTCGTTGAAGAAGTTAATTCAAAAAGAAAGAAGTGTATCTTTCAATCGTAATGTATTATTTCTTTGTTTATGTACTTTATTGTTAGAAATTCTGATTAAATTTTGTCTTTATTTGTAACGGGGGCTCGTGCTATTCTGTTCTATATACCTGCTCAGCTCTTTATCTATTCCACCTGTAAATTTCTCAATTTGTATTGATATTTACTCGTTCCGGGCAAATTACACCGTCGGCGATCACCTCTAGATAACGATAACCAAAACCACAACACCCACCCCAACAAAGCTAGGAGGGGAGTGTATGACAAAGTGGGCGCTCGTCTAGGGATCTGAACATTTGTATTCGAGTAAAAGGGTCTGAGCAAATATAGAACGAAAATTGATAATTGCAATAATACTTTTCAAGAAACAGATATCATAGTGGATCGAATCATTGCCTGCTTAATATTTATATATATATATATATATATATATATCTTGTGCATGCAATTTTCTTGTCATCTATTTTCATATTGTGATGAAAATATTATGAGAGATTGATGCAAATTCCCTTGTTGCTAGGGGTAGTATTCAAAATTCGTGAAGTGGGAAAAAAATTTTACCTTTGTATTCTCTTGGGAGAGATAGTCAGGACAGCCCTGCGGCAGTAAATTTTTCGCCTTGTTAGTGTGTAAGCGTTACGCTAAAGTGGGGAGAGTCATTTCAGTGGGGGGGGGCTGCCTGTTTATTGACTGTTGGTGCAAAGGTTATTCTGAGTTAATTGAATAAGGGCCATACTAGAGATAAGGTAGATACATGTTGAGCTATCCTGTAGTTGGGCAGTAAACTTTGAGTATAGGAAGAGAAGTTAAGTCTTGTGTCACAGTATAAGTAGACGAGAATGGCGACAGACAGGCAGTCAATAAAGGAATTCCGCTCGATTGGAAATGATGAACTTGGGTATGAAGGGGCCCAGTTAGCTGAATTTGTTGAGCGAAGTGTTAGAGAACATAAGCAACAACTAGCCGAGGAATGAGAGACAGATAGACAAGCGCAAGCAGCTGAACGTGAGAAAGACAGACAAGCAGCTGAAAGTGAGAAAGACAAACAAGCAGCTAACGTGAGAAAGACAGACAAGCACAAGCAGCTGAGCTCAAGAGAGAGAAAGGCGTACGAGAGCTCGAACTAGCCAGATTGCAGGCCAAAGAGAAAGCCAGAGAACGTGAACATAAGTTAGCCATGGAGAGACTGAGGATCAAAGCAGAGTCCAGAAGAGGTGAAGACTTGAACGAACGTCCAGGACACACGAGTGGGCGATCGGAAGGCAGACGACCAATACAGATCACCATGCCCATGTTCAACGATAAGGACGAAATAATTGACAACTTTTTGTTACAGTTCGAAAAGTTGGCATTGGTTCATCAGCTACCCAAAGACCAGTGGGCTATCAATGTTTCGGCATTCTTACAGGGGGCCGCGAAAGACGTCTACCGTAACATGACGCCGGACGAGGTAGATGACTACAACGCTTTGAAGAAAGCGCTACTACTGCACTACGAGCTGTCGGCGGAAACGCTTCAGAAACTCTTTAGGGAAGCGTCGAAAAGAGCTACCAAAACGCACGCGCAATTCCATAACCGCGTACGTGTACTATTTGATAAATGGATGAAAATGGCTGGTACCGCGCAAACGTATGAAGGCATACGCGAGGAAATTTTGAAAGAGCACGTTTTAAGTACCTACCGGAAAGACTTAATAGCGTTCTTAGCGTAGCGTGAATTCTCAACCCCGGATCCCTGGATG
This sequence comes from Megalonaias nervosa, assembly GCA_016617855.1. Taxonomy (NCBI): domain Eukaryota; kingdom Metazoa; phylum Mollusca; class Bivalvia; order Unionida; family Unionidae; genus Megalonaias; species Megalonaias nervosa. The sequence continues at coordinate 11,950 of JAECUM010061589.1, forward strand.
ATATAAGCGTGATGGCCGAGCACTAAGAGGGTGCACACTCGCGTCCATCCACCTGGGGTGGCAGGGACCGACCTGGCATCAGCGAGCATAGGAAGACCACTGAGGTGGCACCCCAAAGACGGAATGGTCAGAATGGTGGGAGGCCAGGGGCTGGGAATCCCAGCCGAGAACATTTCCGTGGGTCGGGGAAGACTCAGGGGGTGGAGAAGGATACCACAGGGAGGAAAGGTGAGCCGGTGTGTTACGGTTGCAATAGACCAGGCCATGTCGTTAAGGATTGTAGAAAGTATCGTCCGACGACGGTTAATTCGGTAACTACGAATACTGTTATGAAACAGGAACCAGTGGAGTTGACTAACACAGCGGTAGCTACAGTAAATGGTGAGAGGGCAACCGTACTGTTTGATACTGGTTGTAGTTATCCTGCCTTGGTAGATAGTAGGTATGTCAAGCCTGGGGATTATGCAGGCGAGACGGTTGAAGTCCAGTTTGCTAACCGGACGAAAGATTCGCTCCCGGTTGTTAACATAGACCTTGATTTGCCGTATGTAAAGGGGCGAATTCAAACAGCGTGTTTGTCAGGACTGTCTCATGACGTGATATTAGGGTGTAGGTATGTATTGCCACAACCTAACCCTATGACGTGTACACCTGTACATGTGGGGTCCATTGAGAAGAGGGCTATGAAGCGAAGGTCAGGGTCAAAGCTGCTAAGATCCACGACTTCGCCCATAGACAATTTGCTACCTGGCGAGTTGAAGAAACTTCAAAAGGAAGATTGTCTCTCAACAAGGTACGCAGGTACGCAGAAGAGGGGTCCATACGGAAATCGCCAGACGGCGAGGTGAAGTTCACGACAAAATGCGGTATTTTGTATCAGTACGCCAGTAAAGAGGCCGATACGTTTAAGCAAGTTGTGGTGCCTATAGCGAAACAAGCAGAAGTACTTAGACTGGCACATGAGGGTCTACTTGGAAGCCACATGGGCGTGGCGAAGACCAGAGAGAGGTTGGTGAGGGAATTCTACTGGCCAGGTGTGTATGGGGATGTGAGGAGGTTCTGTTTGTCATGTGACAAGTGTCAGTGGGTGGCACCCAAGACCTCCCATCGCCCAGTGCCACTAGGAACCACCCCACTGATTGATGAACCTTTCTCAAGGGTGGCGATGGACCTAGTAGATCTGATAAAGCCGGCGGCAGAGAGCGGTAATCATTATATACTAACGATAGTAGATTACACCACCCGGTACCCGGAGGCCGTGGCCTTGAAAACCATTGACTCAGTCACAGTGGCTGAGGTCCTGTTAGGAGTTTGGTCAAGAGTTGGTGTCCCGGATGAGATACTGACTGACCAGGGGACGCAGTTTGTGAGCCAGGTGATGGAAGAGGTAAATAAGTTACTGTCCATTAGACACCTGACAACTACCCTGTATCACCCGCAGTGCAATGGTTTGGTGGAACATTTCAATGGAACTTTGAAACAGGCTCTGATGAAGCTCTGTGAAGGTCGACCCAGGGATTGGAATCGATACCTTCCGGCGATACTGTTTGCGTATCGAGAAGCGCCACAGGCTAGTTTAGGTTTTTCAACTTTTGAATTAGTTTATGGGAGGACAGTTAGGGGACCCATGGCTATATTAAAACAGATATGGACGGATGAGCAAGCATCCGAGGAAGTGCGAACAACATACCAGTACGTTGCTGACCTACGCAACAAGCTAGAAGAGGTTTCCAAATTGACTCAAGAGAATCTCTGTGACACAAGGGGACGTCAAGCCAAATTTTACAATAGAAGGACGAAGGAATGTCACTTCGAGGTGGGTGACAAGGTGTTATTGTTGCTGCTGTTGGAGCACAACAAACTTCAAGTCTCGTGGAGGGGACCATTTGTGGTAACAGAGAAAAAGAGTGGGCAGAACTACCGTATCCGGGTAGGAGTCAAGGAGAAGCTGTACCACGTAAATCTCTTGAAACGTTACTGTGAAAGAGAGACACCCCCAGAGTTCGTGGTTGCTGCAGTTGTAACTGAAGAACCCGAAGACAACGGAGGAGAGGCGGAAGTACTCCCTAGTTGTCCTTTGACGACGGAAGAAACTTATGTCGACGTTGTCCTTGACGGAACGTTAACGTCAGAGCAATGTAAGGAAGTGGAGTTGTTACTCCAAGACTATGCAAGCGTCTTGACAGAGCGACCTGGCAGGACAGAGTTGGAGGAGTTCACACTTAAGCTACTGGATGAGAAGCCGGTGAAGTTGAAGCCATACCCGATACCCTATGCGAAGTTGGAAACTGTCCAAAACGAAATTCAAGCTATGATAGACTTGGGAGTTATAGAACCAGCTGAGTCGGCGTATAGCTCTCCGGTTGTGTTGGTGCAAAAGAAAGACGGCACACACAGATTTTGCGTCGATTACAGGAAGTTAAACAGGATCACGGAATTCCAGGTAGAACTACTACCTGAGCCTGAGGCCATATTTGCCAGGGCGGCCAAAGCGAAATACTTTTCGAAGATCAATTTGTCTAAGGGGCACTGGCAAATTCCAGTTCGGAAGGAAGACAGAGCAAAACTTGCCTTCGCAACTCCAGATGGGACCTACCAGTGGGTGGTTATGCCATTCGGGGTGCAGACCGCGCCGGGTGTCTTCACCCGGATGATGCGAAAATTACTGGAACCGTTAAGGGGGACTGGAGTCTCAAACTTCATGGACGATTTACTTTTAGCGACAGCGACTTGGGACGATCATATCATCTTACTGAAAAACATTTTAGGGCGACTTCGACAAACGGGACTGACCGCATGACCGTCTAAGTGCCATATAGGTTTTAGGAAATTAGCGTACCTAGGTCATACCCTCAGCGAAGACACGTTAACACCATATAGTTCAAAGGTCAACCAACTTAGGAATGCAGTACGACCAATGACTAAGAAGGAAGTTCGATCTTTCTTGGGACTAGCAGGGTATTATCGTCGCTATGTTGCAAATTTCAGCACTATTACAAGCCCATTGACTGACTTGACTCGCAAAAAGTCTCCGACGAAAGTTACATGGACAGACACATGTGAGCGTGCATTTCAGACGTTAAAGGACAGACTGACGTCAGACGCAGTAGTGAAACTGCCTGATGTGACACGTGATTTTGTCTTACATACTGATGCTTGTGATAGAGGTTTAGGGGCAGTACTATTACAAGAGCATGACGGAAATTTATTCCCAGTTGTCTACAGTAGCAGGAAATTGTTGTCTGCAGAACGCAATTATTCAGTCTCTGAGAAAGAATGCTTGGCAATTATCTTTGGGATAACTAAATTCCAACGTTACCTATATGGACGAAAATTTATTTTAGAAACTGACCACCAACCACTTGCATATTTAACTCAAGCTAAGTTGACCAATGGACGATTAATGAGATGGTCATTACTTCTACAACAGTACCAAGTCCAGGTATGGTATATTGAAGGCAAGAAGAATGTAGGGGCTGACTGCTTAAGTAGACTAGGGACATCTGAGGTGAAGGGTTCACCTGAAGACATGGAAGTGTAACGGTTAGATCTCCAAAAATATGGAGAGTAAAAATCCCCGATTTTACTCTTAAGGAGGGGGTTATGTAATGGAGCAAATTTTTCTGTCGATCTCTGTAGAACACATTTAGTTGGACACGTGTACGATTAATTAGATTTATGGAGTTCTGTGCACGTTAAATTGCCATAATGCACGGATTGGTACAGTCTCTGTCATGAGTTCAGTGATTTTTTATTAAGACTACGTTTGTTTAAACTGGACAGAAGGGGTCAAATTCTGATCGGTATGAAAAACCTGTCATTTCTGAAAGTTACCAGGAATCAGTTGGGTAATCAATGTTTGTCAGGCGAACTGCATTGTTTTGAACCTTTGTTCAGGCAGGAAACGTATTCATTCAGATTGGTCACGCTGTGATGGGGGCATGGTTTCACATGAAAACTCTTCAGTTTAAATGTGCAAATAGCAAATTTGAAAATCAGTCTACACTTTTTTCTGTGAGAGAAGGAAGTTGAAAAAGGGGCTCCGAGGGATTTAAGAAGTAAATCCACTTGTTAAATCATCCAGGGGAAACAATTGTCTGGAAAAATTGGCAGACACGTTCTGGAAGTCAGATCTTGGAAAAACAAGGCATTTGCAACAATCTTATGTAATTCGTTGATACTACTATGATGCTTCGTTTGATTTATTTGCTTGTATTTGCATGGATTTATTTGTTTAAGTTCGTAGATTTAATTTCTTGATATGGTATACCTGTGTTGAGTTCGTTTATCTGAGTCTGTACAATGATATTTTTCTTTATATAAACATTGACGACTTGTCTGAGCATATAATCTCGTTTATTATAGGAAATTATATATATATCTAGAATTCATACCTTGTTTTAGTTGAGATGCGAGAATCGGTGAGAATTCTCCGACCTATATATGAGTTCACGTATGATAACCACTTGATTGTTGTAATAAATACAGTAGCAAGGAATTTCATTCATTCGTGTAATTGAGACTAGTCTGGAACTAATGTCTCGGTGGGATGTTGGAATAGCCATTTAGTTGACCATTAATTTTGTGAAACTAGGTTGATACAGTCTGTCATGGCCAGTTAGACTAGATAGCCGTAGAATCTGTTTGAAATTAGGATAGAATTTATCTGATATAATGGGTGGGGAAGGTATTGATCTATTCCCCCAGTATAATGTGATGGAAGATTTAGGTTGCTTATTTTGTTATTTTGGAAGGACAGAATAGCTCTGCGTTCTACGTTCTACATTCTACGCTCTACATATTACGTCTTACGAACCCAAAGTGGGCACAAAGTTGAAAGGGGCGAAAGAGACAAAGCACCAGTAAATTTGGAAAAGAAAGTCAAAAGTGGAGGAGACCCAGACTTACCAGCACAAGGAAGTCAAAAGTGGAGAAGACCCAGACTTACCAGCACAAGGAAGTCAAAAGGGATAGTAGCTGTGGAATTTGGACTGAATCAAGACCATCAGGTTATGAAACTGTACAAGGCAATGTTTTCGATATATTTCACTTGATCTAAATGATGATTTAAATTCTATCGCTTAACAGATTGGCTATTGGTATCATCATTTCTTTGTAATTGAAAATTCGTTGAAGAAGTTAATTCAAAAAGAAAGAAGTGTATCTTTCAATCGTAATGTATTATTTCTTTGTTTTTGAACTTTATTGTTAGAAATTTCGATTAAATTTTGTCTTTATTTGTAACGGGGGCTCATGTTATTCTGTTCTATATACCTCCTCAGCTCTTTATCTATTTCACCTGTAAATTTCTCAATTTCTATTGATATTTACTCGTTCTGGGCAAATTACACCGTCGGCGATCACCTCTACATAACGATAACCAAAATCATAACACCCAACCCAACAAAGCTAGGAGGGGAGTGTATGACACTGTCCAATTCACTCCCTGAATGTAGTAAGAGGCAAGGGGACAAAAACTACATTGTACCATATTTAGCATGTTGGATTCATAACCAAATGAAATTGATTATTTCCCAGAAACCCCTGTGACACAGTATTTAAAATGCTGGATTTATGACCATGAAGATTTGATTTTTTCCCATTGCTGGACCAGTCTACATAAGTTTACTGAATAGCTTCACTAAATAGAAGAATACAATCTAAGGAACTGTACTAATCCTCAGTGTGAAAGCCAACTTAAAAGACACCTGCATTACCTGATCACCTGACTTAGACATTTATAAATGTCCCCTAAGCAGGTTAATTGCAGAAATTAACCTCCAACGATTAACCCTATGGAGCTGCTGCACCTCCATGGTTAGTGTGCCAGACTCAGGATAGAAAGGATACAGGTTTGAATCCTACCACTGAACCAGACTGAGTCAACTATCAGTGTGTGTTCTTGAGCATGGTACTTTGCTCACATTGCCTCAGCACTAAATAACCTACTTGTGTTTCTGTGCAATAAAGCAATAATTTAACCAAACTAATCCAATGATTAACCACCTGTGTTTAAGGTTACCTGCATTATGAGATCACTTGCCCTAAAAGGTTATTTCAGTCATCCCTTACACAGAATTATTTACATCAGTACTAAATGATCACCTGCTTTAAACATTCACTTTTTACTGGTCCCTTAAACTATAGAAATTACACCTATATTAAGTGATCACTTGCTTTTTGGTGATCCCTTAAACAAACTTATTGCAAAAATTTAGAACTTTAACTTAGCACCTGTTTTAAGATGTCATTTGTAGTGTAAGCCTTCAACTAATTAGCTTTGAATTATCACTTGACAGTAAAAGTAATCAGTTATTCTACACTGGACTGGAACTGATACACACCAACAGCTGGTTTATGTTAATTGTTCACTAGGGTTTAAGTTTCATGGGAAAATTACTTTCAGGGCAGTCTTTACTCCCCTTCCTAGCTGTACTGATGTCTTGTATATAATAAATAGTATAGAACGCCTTCTGCAGTTATTCTTCAATAACAAATATCATTACATGGTGGCAGCGGTAAAAATACAGGATTGAAATTATCAGAGTTGAAAATGGCTTCATTTCAATTTACAAATCCGGACAAATTTGACTTTTCGAGACCTGAAACATGGGAAAAGTGGTTTCAGCGCTTTGAATGCTTTCGTCAAGTGTCTGGACTTCGTGAAAAAGAGGAAGAAATTCAAGTAAATACCTTAATTTATTCCATGGGAAGTGAGGCTGATGACATTTTGTCTTCGTTCAACCTGACAGAGGAAGATCAAAAGAAGTGGAAGCCCGTGACAGATAGATTCATGAGATATTTCATTCCAAAAAGGAATGTAATTTTTGAAAGGGCAAAATTTAATTAAAGAAAACAGCAAGAGGGAGAAACAGAGGACAGTTTTGTTACAGCTAACTATGTGTTAGCAGGTAATTGTAATTTCAGGCCACTACATGATGAAATGATGAGAGATCGACTTGTAGTTGGACTGCGAGATTCAAAACTGTCAGAAAAGTTGCAGTTAGACGCAAATCTAACTCTAGAGTCTGCCGTTAATCAAGCTCGACAAAATGAGGCTGTGAAAAAGCAACAACCAACTATACAAGCAACTAGAGAACGAATGAGTGAAATGGATGCAGTAAAATCGTCTTCACTGAAATATGGGAAACAGAAACATAAAATCCCAAGAGTTCAGCAGAATAATGTCACCAGAAAAGAATGCACGAGATGTAGAAACAAATTTAATCATTCTCAGGGCCAATGTCCAGCAAAAGAAGCAGAATGCCATAAGTGTAAGAAAAGGGGACATTATGCAAAATGCTGTCTGTCAAAATCAGCAGTTCGCACAAGAGAATCGAGAGCAGAACCTGGAGTTCTAGGGACTATTAGCACAAAGAATGGTCAGCCGTGGATAATGCGCGTGAAATTGAACAACACGTCACTTTTATTCAAGATTGATACTGGAGCTGATGTAACTGTAGTTTCTGAGAGGGATTTACAAAAAATCAGAGACCAGAAACTATCCAAGTCTGATCGAAAACTGTATGGATCTGGAAACTCTGAACTTAAAGTGCTGGGAAAATTTACATGTGCACTGGAATCAAACAATGCATTCAGTGTGCAAGACATATTTGTTGCAAAGGGACTGAATCAGGCACTCTTGGGCAGGCCTGCGATTCAGGCTCTCAAGATTATTGAACAGGTAAATATATTCTCAGTAAATGCCTCAGATCAAAACTCACAAAATCCAAGCTAAATTCACAATAAATCCATAAATTTAGATAGGGACTATCACGAGAAATTCCCAAATTTGTTTAAAGGTCTGGGGAAAACAAAATGGTTCTATAAGACAACTCTGAACAAAAATGCCAAACCTTATGCCTTATCTACCCCAAGATTGGTTCCTATCGCTTTATATTATAAAGTTCAAGATGAGTTTGATAGAATGGAAAAAAATAGGTGTTATTTCAAAAGTTGATGAGCCCACTGAGTGGTGCGTGGCAATGGTTGTTGTTCCAAAACCAAACGGTACGGTAAGAATTTGCGTGGATCTAACTAAACTGAATGAATCGGTTAAAAGAGAGAACCACCCACTACCATCAGTTGAAGAATCCCTTGCAAAACTAGCAGGTGCAAAGTTTTGCACCAAACTTAATGCAAACTCAGGGTTTTGGCAGATAAACCTGTCAGAAGATTCACGCCACCTTACAACTTTCATTACTCCTTTTGGTAGGTTTTATTTTAATTGCCTTCCATTCGGAATCAGTTCCGCGCCTGAATTTTTTTAGAAAAGAATGTCAGAAACTCTGGAGCGACATGGCGGAACACTCTGTCACATGGACGATGTTCTTATTTTTGGGGAAATGCAGAAACAGCATGACGAAAGACTAGAAATGGTCATGAAATCAATTCAAAAGGCCGGTGTTACTTTGAACGCTGAAAAGTGTGAATTTTCGAGACCATCCATTAGATTTCTTGGGCATGTTGTTGACGAAAATGGTTGCCGACCTGATCCGGAAAAAGTCAAAGCTATAACTGAAATGGAAACACCGAAATGCGTAACAGACATACGATGATTTCTCGGTATGGCAAATCAGCTTGGAAAATTTAGTCCAAATTTGGCAGAAAAATCAAAACCATTACATGAGCTTTTGAAAGGTAAAAACTCGTGGACTTGGGGTCCAGATGAAGAACAAGCTTTTAGAGATATCAAGCAAGAAATGATATCTTCATCAACTTTAGCACATTATGATCCAAATAGAGAAATAGTTGTATTTGCAGATGCATCTTCATTTGGACTAGGTGCTGTGCTACGGCAGAAGCACGGTAGCACTCTCAGACCGGTGGCGTTCGCATCGCGAGGTATGTCAGAAACTGAGCAACGCTATGCTCAAATAGAAAACTGAATGGTCAAACATATCTCTTGGTGACTGATTATTTTTCACGATACATCAAAATTGCAAAATTGCAAGGCACAGGTTCAAAAGCAATTGTCAATCATATCAAATCAATCTTTGCGCGACACAGTATACCAGAAGTATTAGTTTCTGATAATGGTCCACAATACTCAAAGAATTTGCGACAAATTACGGATTCAGGCATATTACAAGTAGTCCAAAATATCCAGAGCAATGGTCTCGCTGAAAGAGCTGTTCAAACAATTAAAAGAATGCTTAAAAAAGCAAACGATCCTTACATAGCTCTTTTGACATATCGCACAACACCATTACCGAATGGATACAGCCCTGTCGAATTATTGATGGAAAGAAAATTACAAACTACTTTGCCATTGGCACCGAAAAACTTACAGCCAAAATGGCCAGATTTAATGAAACTTAAGAAATCAGAAAACTATCAAAAGCAAACTCAAAAGAGAAATTATGATCGTCGACATCGCACCCGAAATATGAAAAAACTTCAGGTAGGGAATAAAGTATGGATTAAAGATCATTTTTCTTCAGGCACTGTTAAATCTGAGGCATCTACACCTCGTTCATACATGGCAGTAACTGACGAGGGAGAGATACGGCGTAATAGGATAAATTTTATTCCCATGCCTACTACAGTATCGGAGCCTGTCAGAGTGACTGTTTCACACCCTGATACTTTGATTGACTCAGATGAAAGCAATGCAGTTCCAACCAGTCAAAACGGTTACATTACACGTTCGGGAAGGCTTTCCAAACCATCTCAGAGACTGAACTTGTAAAAATGAAACTGATGTAGCTTGTTTAGAAATGGGTTCATCATATCACATTTCATTTTAATGTTAACTTTCTCAGGAGGGGACATGTAGTGTAAGCCTTCAACTAATTAGCTTTGAATTATCACTTGACAGTAAAAGTAATAAGATATTCCACACTGGATTGGAACTGATAAACACCAACAGATGGTTTATGTTAAGTGTTCACTAGGGTTTAAGTTTCATGGGAAAATTACTTTCAGGGCAGTCTTTACTCCCCTTCCTAGCTGTACTGATGTCTTGTATTTAATAAATAGTATAGAACACCTTCTGCAGTCATTCTTCAATAACAAATAACATTTATCTCACTTTCAAGTGGTTTCTTCAATAACATTTGACTAAAATTACAGACAAACAGCAACCTCAAAAAAGAAATGTAAGAGATCAGAAAATGGTGCATCCCTCTTGCTGCAAGTATATAATTTATGTAACCCCCTGACCTACCTGTCATGCTGGAGACCAGGGTTGCCCCAACTGTCCTTTTTTTTTTCCTTGGATTAAAAAAATTCTTCACAGACCTAAGGACACTCAAGGACCTGGTCTGTTCTTTGGTGGTGGCAGCATCAGGTGTTGATGTGGAGGGCAGTGTGAACTCTTCTGTTTCAGAAGACACGGTCTGTGTCTCCAACTCTATTCCTCGTGCTGGCAACTGTTTCTAGTAGAAGAGATTACAGAAGATTTATTGAACTCCCTTGCAAAAATTACACCTATTCCATGATAAATTGTGAACAACAAGGTCCATAAATATCAACTATATAAGATGTGAGAATATAGATTGTTCAGGAGGATTAAACATTAACTAATAGCTTCTGGAAAGGGGAGATGGTGGTGGTGTTAGCAACTTATATTAATACATCAGGATTGTAATCTCCACAGTACTACACAAATATTCAATTGGGGTTTCAAAATTCATCCTCCAGAAGTCCATGACAACTAACTATAGTCCCTAAAAGCTGAGAAGAATTTCCAATAATCCAAGGTAAGGCTCTTTCTTTTAACTTCTGAATTCTGATACTATTTGTAATATTCAGAAGCAAGAACAAAATTTTTCAAATGGATGCCACTGCACCCATATTGATCACTGCACCCTTATTGATCACTGCACCCTTATTGATCAGCACCATTTTCATTTAAAGCTAACTAGATATCAACAGAAGTCCTGGTGAAAATCATTATATTAAAACAACAATCCATTTAAGCGAAGTAGTGATACAAATTTAAGATAACTGCCATTATGGCCACATATGATATCAGATCACCTAGAATTTCAATTAGGATGAACTAACTACCATAAGCATTCTTCTAGTGTAAATGCCATGCTGATGACACTTTCCTTTTATTAAGAGTAACAGTAACAAAATGTTCAGTAAGTCTGCCATGTGTTCATACTGGTTGCAAGATATGTACCATTTTCATCAAGGACCAACCAAACATCATAAGACGTCTTTCTGTGAAAACTCCATACTGATATGACCATATGTTCAGGGAGCTTAGCATTCAGAAAAATTTCAAGATGGCCATTGTTGCAGTCATACTTAATAGATGCCCAAGTATCACCATTTTTTTATTCAGTTTAGACCATTAAAACCTTGGCATGAACATGTATGTAAAGTTGCATGACAATCTTCCAAAAGCAATGCAGGAGAAGTATGAATAACAAACTTGTGCCAATGAATAGATGGACATTAGATGATGGACGGCTGACCATCCCATGACCCCTTCTGTTCTATGACCAATCAATCCAAACAAAAAGACTGGACATAAAAGGTAAACTGCAAGACTGAAATAGATACAACTAAATGAGCAAATATTTACATCTTAATTCTGAGGTAAAATTATCTAGGGTTCACGTTCTATCATCTTTTATCCCTCAATATGGTCTGCATTGTTATTGGCTTTACCAGAGTGAAAACAATATGAAAAGTCTGCCCTTTTGCACCAGCCCCTTCTTTCTTAACTCACTTTAATTGTCATTGAGTGCAAATATCACACATGAACCTGATAGCAAGAACTGACTGAAAAAACAAGAGGGGCAACTACCTGCATCTTTGGTCAAAGTATGTGGTTTTGAAATAAACTTACATTGCAACAACCACTGACATCTTTCTTTGGAGCTCTAAATCATTTGGTTTCTTACTTGCCCTAAGTGCAAGCTATCTACAAGCTTTGTCAATGAACTTACTCAAGAGCAAAAGTTATCCTGAATAAATATTCTCTTCCATTCTAAAACTAAAATCATTATGCAACAACAACCAAAAATTGTCTTTATTCAGTCAGTGACCTTCACCTTTCACCTAATGTCCCTGAAATTGATAGACTTTTTCATTAGGCTAACTGCAACCCATCCACAAAGTCTGGGCTATGGCAATTAATGTTATTGGCAGAAACCATTTCTTTCCTTTCAGTCAAAGTGACCTTCACCTTTAACCTTGAAATCTGAAATCGATCAGCTCCTTCCTAATATCGAGTGCAATAAAACCAAGTAGTTTGTTAAGTGTTGATTATGGAGGTACTGTGCATAAACCATCAGGTGTACAGATGAACATCATACAATAAATTTTGCCTTATGGTGGACATGTAAAAAAGGAAAAGACAAACACCTTGACATTGGACCTTCTGCTATACCTGTTTAATTCTGTCCACATGTGTTCCCACCAAAATTACAGGGGGTACTCTGGCTTCACCAGATGGAGCACAGGAATGTATGGAATTCAACCAAACCTCCATCAGTTCTGAAAATAAATCACAAATTACCAACTTGTTTTTCATATTTTTAAGGATTACCATAAAAATTAAATACGTGACATTTTAACACAACATATCCCATAACTGAATTGCAGGTATGTTAGTGATGTTCATCTTCATGTGACACATTACAATCTTGCAACTAAAAGCTCATCATGGACTACAAATTGAGCCTGTCCCTGAGCTTCAATAAAGGCATTTATTTAGCCAGATAAAGATAATAGCTTAACTGAGCCCACCCCTCAGCTTCATTGAGGGCATTTATTTAGCCAGATAAAGATAAGAGTATATGAGCCAACCCTTGAATTTCAATTTATTTATTTCAAATGCTGTTCTTGATCTTCTATTATTTCTTATTTTCTCTAGGAAGTAAAGCTGTGATCACATTGTGTGTTACTGTATAACATTACTAAGAATGAGTTTATTACTGTATTAGGTAGATGTTCAGACTCACCATGTACTCTGCACTTTGTTATTCCTTCACTATCAAAATAACAATCATCATCAACTAGATCAGTAACCTGTCCACTGACATCTGAAACCAAGAGATATATGGCTCGTCTTGTTAGGAAAGTCTGGTGCGTGGTATAAAACGTATACTGACCAGCAAAATCCCATACTGACAATGGTGAGGTTCTGCTTGTATCGTGTTTTAATTTATCAGCATTTTCTTGCAATAACTTTATCATTTCCTTCATCGGATCCATCTTAACTTGTTCCTTGTCTACTACATGCACCTTACTGTTTGGAGTTATATCCCCTTGTGCATCATCTGCAACATTTGTATTGCTGTTAGAAGCTAAAACTTCCCTCACTGGATCCGTCTTAACCTGTTCCTTGTCTGCTACATGCGCATTACTGTTTGGAGTTATATCCCCTTGTGCATCATCTGCAACATTTGTATTGCTGTTAGAAGCTAAAACTTCCCTCACTGGATCTGTCTTAACCTGTTCCTTGTCTGCTACATGTACATTACTGTTTGGAGTTATATCCCCTTGTGCATCATCTACAACATTTGCATTGCTGTTAGACGTTAAAACTTCCCTCACTGGAACCATCTTAACCTGTTCCTTGACAAAAACATTTGTATTACTGTCTGGAGTTCTCCTCCCATGAGAACCCTTCTTAACTTGTTCTTTATCTGCAACACTTGTACTGCTATCAGAAGTTCCATCCCTCCGAGGAGGGATCACAACCTCTTTCCCATCATCAATCCTGTCCCTCACTGACTGTTTCTCAATTAGGACCCTGGCAAGGCGCTGGAGTCGATAATCCTGTTCTAAATCTGAAAACAAAAGTAAGAGTCAATAAGACAAATTCTGCTTTGCATGCACAAGCAATCAAGCAAAATTATATCTACCTTAAAATTGTATTAAGTGCATCAGTAGTAAACTAATAGGCAGATCCTAAACCAAACCAAGAATTCTCCTATAAAACTTTCTATTTTATAATCTTTTTAAGGAGTCATTTTCAGCTCAAAATAAGACTAAAAATATTTTATTGGAGTGGCTAATATGTCACATAATTTTTTTTCAATAAAGTAATAGGCGGATCCTAAACCAAAAGCGGATTCTAGACCAGAGACACCCACCCCTTCAAAATAAATATATTCTGACATTTTTTTTTCACCACCTCAGAGACCCCCTCTCCTCAAAAAACTACCCTCATCTAAATTTTCAGTAAAGTAATAGGCGGATCCTAAACCAAACCTATTTTGTAATTTTATTAAGGAGTCATTTTCAGCTCAAAATAAGGCTCAAAAGATTTTATTTGAGTGGCCAAAAATTTTTTTTTTCGATCTTGGAGAGGACCCCCACCCTTTTCAATTTTGTCGGAGAAAGATATTACTAAACATTTACTACTGTTGTAGCCATATTTTATGATAATCTTTTTCATACCTGCTGACTCTCATTGGTAGAATATCCGTTAACATACTGTCAATAATACGAAACTCGCGTATTAAATCATCCATATCATATTTTACACCTCGCAAGTAAGATCGTATTTGATCAAG
>JAECUM010061592.1:0-15242 GCA_016617855.1 Megalonaias nervosa
TACATCTCCTTGGATTTCCGTTTGCTAAAGCATGCGCTAATTCACTAATACTCTCATTGATAGATCTGTTAGACTGTGGAATTGAATCAACAGTTATTGATAGAATCTCCTGCAGAGCGGTCTTAAGCTGATTTCCTACTTCCCTGTTAGTACCCCCGTATATCCAGCAGGACCCACTTCTATTCTTGAACTCTCTCGTCTGAGTTTGAACTGTTGTTGTCTGTGAAATCCATTTCTGCGTCCAAATTTCTTACATGTTTTAAAACCATTTCTTGTTCTCTTGACCTTTTTTCTCTGTCAGGGATTAAAATCAGATACTTGTTTCTCTGCACTGGCTTCACTTGATACTTGTTCCCTAATTAATACACTCATAATTGTATATGACTTACATATATCTACCTCTACAATGCTCGTTTTATCACCATCATTCCCTGAAAACCTTGAGCTCTCTTCATCATCAACAATGTCAACAGTTGCAAGTCTAGAATTATTGTTCCTTTATCTTCCTATAGTCTCCATTAATTTGCAAAAGCGTTATTTCAGTTTGGAGATTTCTAAACTCACCGGAGTATAGCGGATGTAAGTTCGATAACTGGAATTTAGTTGTGACCGGTGTCGTCTCCTCAAGACATTAAAGCTGGATCCAACTTCTGACACCATTAAAGATGTCACGGTTTTGCCCGTACGGTACTTTATTTCTCTTTCACATTTATATACAACAACCCCCGACACTACTGACCCTTTCTTTGTTAAAGACACCTTATGCAATAAACTGGATCAAATGTATGAGGATCAGACCTTTGTTGCATACTATGTACATTTATTCAAGATGCAAAATTAAAGTAAAATACACAGAAACAAATCGAATAATCAGCACTTACATAGATTCACGGAAATACTTCACGATGATATAGACGTGAACTTTGACTTCGGGTATGACATTAGGGAATTATCTTGTACGTTGATTTCTATACTACCATACAGTCACTGATGTGAAGGGAAAAATATCACCAGCTATGTGTACCTGTGTGACTTGAGTCCTACCCAGTTTATCATTCTCTGATGAATGGGGGGATACTATTAGGAGGATTCTCTTTATTCGTGTAATATACAATCTTGGGCAGAAAACGGCTTTATTACATGAAATTATGATAATGAAAACTGGAATTACTAAGACTGCAATTGTTCAGGGGAGACAACTTATCCCGAAACTGTTGCCGATATTGAAAAGAGTTGTGACCCTTGAACGCGTCCTAAACAACTGTTACTTAAAGTTTTGTGTGGCATCTGGAGGAAAATTATGTTAGCCTGACGAACGCACTGAAGTTCATCAGATTGAGACTTTCGGTATAAGAAAGTGAGATATCTAAGACAACTTAACTCATTCATTGATCGCAAATGCATTTATAGAATGGAATAGTTGTGACATAAGGAGAAAATTATTCTCATCCAATGACACAATTTGTATTAGTATAAGCATGGTATGTGAAGAGAAAATAGATTCATGCAATGACCTCACACAAATTCCTAAGAAAACGTCACCACTGATCACCCCAACGAAGTTGTAGAACTGCGATGTATCCCGAAGTCAAGGCGAACTCCTTTGCATTTATACAGCTGGGAGTTACAAACGAATCCTCTCAGAGGACACGGACTAAACGTTGAATATATAAATATTTAAAACTCATGAAAATGGATTCTAGATGAAATATAGAAGTAAAGAAATTACTCATGCTAGAATAATACGAGAATTGAAGTTCTCCATTTAAGTACTAAAATTGCAGTATATCTATCTTAAATTCGTTTACTAGTAAAATTGTTAATGCCATAAAAATAATTCCAGAATAAACACTAAATAAATTACAGAAGTAACTGAAATCTAAAATTAAAGTTGACACCGATGTCTTGCTATATTGACTCTTAAACCTGACTGCTGCTGTACCCAACGAATTTGGGCTTCAGATGTTCTGTTGTCTCATTGCTTGTGCACAATCTTGCTGGCTACCTATTCGAACTTTCCCAGGCCTTATTTACCGTATAGTTGGAATTTAGCTGGAAAACCGTTTAAAGTTGGAAGACTATTGGAAAAGTGTTGGATACTGGAGAACTTGGAAAGTTGTTGCAAAACCCTAACTCGCCTTGTTACGAGAAACCTATGCTAAAAGGATAATTATTTGCAACTAAAAATATACATTTGGTAAAATTAGCATCAGGGGAAAATACTTTATTGAAAATTATCCAAAATCCGTTGCTGAAGTGCAGTTTGGTAACTGATATTGCCCTCCGTACGGATGTACTATTCTGGACCTATCCTACGCATGCTCAGTGGGATATAAACATGAACGGCTGCGACCTACAAAGGTTTACACGCAGTCATGGGTCCAATGAAGCCCAGTATGTTCTATCAGAAGCGATGGCATCTATTAAATATAATCTCCTGTAACCAAACATTATCTCTGCAACCGCCTGCAATCTATAAAACTTCTCTTTATCATGTCAAACTTGCAAATAATTCCATCGAAATCGTCAGTAGGGCATAAGTACATATACATAAATTGTCTGTAATCAGCTGATAGTTGCGGCTACCCTTATTATTCTTAACTGCAACTTTTTCTTTCTTCCTATCTTAAAAATCAATTACCGTCAAGACTAGAAAATTTCCGTCTGTTACAATATTATATTCTCTTGGATTTTCATTCGATAGAGTAACAACGAAATTTTTGGTTAAAAGAAGGAGCTTTTGGTTAAAAGAAGTTACAATTACGAAACACAAAAAAAAAATAACAGATTTAGAATTTGAAGGACTGTATCAGGAGATTTTTAAAGCAATCGAGAAAATAATTCCTACATAGACTGATCTATATGAATCACTTGGATGACCACTGGCCAGCAAGTACATGCAAGGGTATCAAATAAAAATGTTCAATACAAAGATATTTTGACAGTGATAGATATTTTTCTGAATCTGCATAGGCCTAAAAAAATTAAAATAAGAATTAAATCTGGACATGACAGACACACGCTTTCATGTACATATTCAAAATGAGAAAGCCTGGAAAATTATTGCCTGATCAGGGGAAAGGGATTTGCAACAAAAGTCAAAGGTAGGTTGGACAAGGGAAACATGACGTACTTTTCAGCCTACTTGCACAACAGGCATGTGCAGCGGAAATGTCTCAGATAATACTCAGCACTAGAACTTGGAAGGACTTCACTCAAAATAAAACCGGAAAATGGATTGACATTGACCAGAGTTCATATGTGTATACAATAACGCTTATGGCACATCAATAAATATGACTGCAGCTAAACCGAATGAGGAACTAAACAGATCAAAATTAGGTATGAATCGATCTATTTAGTTACCTGACGTGTTGCTCACCTAAATTCAAAATTGGCGAATCATATTTTCAGAATATAAATCAATATTTGCAAAGGGTTATCTTTCTAACGTCACAGAGGAAAAATTCAAAGTCAGGCAAGTAATAGTTGCTTTGTTTACAAACTTGTAGAGTTCAAAAGAGAGGATTTGGGGGGGGGGGGCGCTTGTATTATGAGCAAGAGCTATCACTCTATGACAGACATGATGACATATGCCAAGCCTGAGAGATTTTCACGAATAAAAGAAAGCGAAAGGTAAAATGTCTGTGTTCCTGAAATTGAAGGGATGTGATGAATTATTTAACAGTTCGGAGCCTGTAAAAACAGTAATCCAGAAAAATTGTATAATACTAAGAATTATCAAGCAGCAAGAAGACATTTAACTTTCTAAAAAGTAACGAGTTTTTATAATGTGACCGATCTTGTAAAAATTGCGCATTGGAAAATGAGCGAGTTAAAACATGCACGTCATGCGAATTTTGAAGCGTTCACTAGACCAGAGGCATTCAAGAAACGATTCAAAAGACAACACTGTTAAAAAAAATGAATTGGTACCATGAAAATCTTGATTAGGCGACTACATTGTAATCAAGATCAAGTCATGGTTATAAAAGACATTGCAGAATAAACGAAAAGAGACAGCAGTCCAGAATATAAAGTTTAAAGTTTATTCAAATTACACAAGCAAGCTGAGAAACAGGTACAACGTTAAAGAGAATATGTTTGTCTACGAGTCATTGAACAAAGAAGGTATTGCAGAGACTCAGACTCGATGAACTATGCAGTTTTGCGGACAAATTATTTACCACGAACAAGAATAATGTAAGATACTGAGGCTTGGCCAAAAAAAAAAAATTTCAATTATAGTTCTGTGTGCAGAACTTTTGTTATTTCATGTTAAGTGACTGTGGTCATTAACTCTGTCATTTAATATAGTTAAAATGTGTATACCATATGTTCTGCATCACCCAGTTCTTTGTAGTCTAGTCTTTCTATGATACCCAGCCGTGCATAAAACATCTTCTCTCTATCCTGTTTTGGTCTCTAAATATGCCAGAAAATCAAGCCCAACTAGACTTTAAAGGAACAAAATCAACGTATCTTGCGAGTTTTGAGTTTCATTCAAGACGGGTTCAATTCCATTATAAATTCATAGAAGTCTTGACGGTATCCGCCGTAAAGTCTGTTCTCAATTATTTTACTTTTGACGGAGTCTCTAACTGTTTTTGACGATTATATTTACATGTTGCTTATTCAGAAGTCTCGATTTTTTTCGATTTTTTATTCGCATTAACGAGGCTTTTTCTAATTTTCTAACATTTTAAAGCTATGTTGATGTACAAAAGTCTGTATCTCGGAACTGTTTATCTAAAAAATGTATTCTTACTACTGCCACATCTTTACCTGTGTTTGGAAAATACATATTTGCCATATATTTTAACAAATGCCATATCAATACCTGGAACCTCTCTCCTATGCAGTTAGTACACAGAAAAGAAACTATTTACCACCCGCAGGGGAAGGACAGAGTCCTTATTGAAGATCTTTTCCTCTACTCCACTATCAAAATTTGTGCATAGCTATTGTTTTTCTATCATTTTTTTTTTTTTTTTTTTAATATTTTATTTCCATTTTTGGGGGCATTTACCAGATTGTGTGCATAAGCATAATCATACTTTCGCAGTATGATTTTAATTTCGCTTTTACATGCTATTATTTGTTAGAACTTGTTTTTAATTAATTTATTGTTTATGTAATTATTCTGCATACACTAGATTCTGTATCATGTTTTATCATATGTTAGCCATATGATTTTCTTTATGTTACGTATTGGAGCTTTTAACATGCAGAGATATTATTTAAATCTGGTTTTATGTGTTTAGCTTTCGATATTAATGAGAGCTCAGTTATATATTTAAAATATTTTGGTGAACATTATTCTCGAACCATCATCTTTTGCTTTAGAGATCGAACGACAGACCAATCAGTTAATTCAGTTTCTGTCACTTTGTGTTTTGATATATCCCTGCTGACAAATTTTCTCAGATATCAAAACTGTCTGTCTGTTTGTGTTTCAGTTTGAAACAGTGTTGTATTATAATTCCTCAGATTTCAATGTTTGCTCTGTCTGCCTGTTTGTGTTTCAGTATAAAACAGTGCTGTATTATAATTTTCTCCCCACAGCCATGCAGTACTTAACCTGGAATATATATCACTGGTACATTCTTGTACTGAGACTTCTGTCGTGTAATTCCTCGCCAGAGCGAGGTCAAGCATTGATATCCTGCTGTGCAATGGCCTTGTAGACCTATATAACATTGAGTAGGCTAGCGATATAACGTCATATATTTATAGCGAGAGGTGTACAGGGTACGTAAGTCACTTATAGCGAGAGGTGTACATGGTATCTAAGTTACTTATAGCGAGAGGTGTACATGGTATGTAAGTTACTTATTGCGAGAGGTGTACAGGGTATATAAGTTGCTTATAGCGAGAGGTGTACATGGTATGTAAGTTAATGAGGCTACTTGGAATTTTTTATCAGTGAGTAATTCGCTTATGTCATTCAGATTATGAATTATTATGCATTTGCTCTCATCACGCGGATCACTCGTTTGTTTTGATCCATTGCCAAACGCATACAATTTCTCTATTTGTTGGCTATTATTCTTTTCTGTCCTGTTTCAAATGTATGCTTCACTTTCCTGTTCATATTCTGTATGTATTTTTGATTTAGCATTCTGGTGGAAATATATATTACTACATATAAACGTAAATTTTTAATCATCAAACGCTGCACTGGTGCAAAACTCAGCTGTTTATCTACCCCAATCAAGCTGTTTCCTAAATGAGTTGTCTCTGCATGGTTGGCATCAATTATTCCTCCTTTCTATCTCGATTGGTTATTTTAACGAACCGCAATTATATCATTTTATCAACTTCATTGAAGGTATATTCAAGATTTGAATATGAAGTTGCTGTGTTGTATTTAAGTGGTACGGTGGATAGGAGTTCCGGAGCAGATCTCTGTAAATCCATTAGCACGAACAGTTTTCCAGTAGCAAGGCCTAGGAATATGTTGGTGTTTTTCCTTTTATGCAGTTGTTAAGTAAGTGGTCCATGCAGTTGTGAGACTAGAAACATTTTATTTTTATTCAGTAGTAAGGACTGTGGTCCAGCCATGACAGTGATTTTTCTGCCTTTTTTTTTATCCAGACGCAGTGGTCAAGATATGATTAGGTAATATTTGAGAGAGCTGGCATTTGATTTAGCAACTCAATCATTTTTATTTGATTTGTTATGTTTATGCCAAGAAAATAATTATTATAAATTTTGCTTTTAGTTCAGAAGCCTCTTGTATTGCAAACTAAAGGAAAGGATGAAAAACAAAATAATAATAAGAAAAGGATACATCAATCATGGTTGCATGTTTAAATCAAATATTTCGCTGTATTGTCTTAATTACTTGACAACACTAGCTCGATCTCGGGTTTTTCCCATAATTTCCACAAAGGCTTGAGAAAAAAATGTGATTGAATTTCTCCGATCCTGTTATGTTGTTTTAGACTAAGTTGCATTGTCAATTACGTGCACACGGTTAGTATGGCCGTTATTGGGGAAAAAAATGGCGTTTCTAAACACGCTAAACACCTGGGCAACTCTTAGTGGTACAAAATAGCAAAAAACATGATCAAACTTGAGTTATTGTATAGAAAACTGACGAGAAAATGTTTGCTATTAAAAATAATAAAGATGGAAGCTCTAAAAAATTTATTAGTGCAGTAAGAGTAATGTACTGATTCCAAATTAAAAAGATAAACGAAGTGTAAACATGGATTGGGGGGAGGGGCATGTCTAAGTGTTAAGACAACTATTTCGTATATAACATTCATGGTGTTAATGCCATATTACTGCTGCAAGATAACTATCCATCCCTTTCTTTTACCTAAGATGTAGGCATGAATACACATATACGATGTCAAGTGTGCTTAGTTACATTATTTTCATCATGCATCAGTGGATGTGGGGAAAGCAACACACTGCTTATTGTATGCCATGAAAAGACATCTGAGAATGTTGCAATTCTGATTCGTATTCATTTCTTCAAAAAGAATCTGCTAATTTATTCCTACCTTTCGGACCAAGATTCCTCGATTTCTAAATATTTTTCTGCCCTCCTCAACATGCATTTTCATCTATGAATGTATATTCAGCCCTGGTTTTGCTTGTGTTTAATTCACAGACGTATTTTGGTGGGGGTGGGTGGTTGGTGGTGGGGTGCAAATTATAGAAATTACATTGTGTCTTCATACTGTGTTAGTGAAAACGGGATCAACCCCTTTTTCACAAAATTGTTTGTTCTGCTAATACTCAATGACTGCCATAAATACGTCATCGATCTGTTGTACCCGTGAGCCAAAAAAGTAAAATGTGACATCAGCAGCATGTCCTTTTTTCATGAAGTCCATTTAAATGTATTTGAAAGAACTTGTTAGTGTAAGCATCATCATAATACGCTACGAATATGTTCCTGTGTTGGCACCGTTACCAGATTGATACAACATTGTCACAACAGCAGGTTTTATGAAACAATCGAGGTTTTCACACAATATGACATAGCAGTAGCTGTTATTAACTCTTTTCAGAGGCTTTATGTTTGCCGTCGATATGTCATAGCGCTTTTACAGGTTCTCATCGATATGTCATTATGTTATTACAGGTTGCCATCGATATGTCATAGTGTTATTACAGGATGATGCCCTTTACACGGTTCTTTGTAAATACATGGATGCAACTCGTGATAAAATAAATAAGAAAGATATTAGGTTACTAAGTTACTTATATTGTCGAATTTATATCCAAATAATTTACACTGCTACACGGGCAATATTTCAATATCCTCAAGTGAATAATGAAGCACATAAGCTCTTGAGAGCAAATTACAACATATGTGGTAACAATTATACATTACAAAAAGAACAACATTTTAAACAAATATACATCGGCTTAATCCGAAGACTCTAATCGAGTTCGACCCCTCTGTAACTTTCGTGTAGGCTCACTGTCAGTTTAGTTTCGTACCGACTTCCACGTAAACTATATTAAATGATTTAGCATTTACAATTTACACGATTTAGCGACGCCGTGTACGCCTCCGTCGTCAGATTGAATGCCATCAATGTTTAGCCTCTACTAATGGTGGTTATATAACGTCAACGTATTATTTGCAGCCTCAAATAATGCCTCAGGTCCTAGAATCCACATGAGTTTTCTGAGATACGTGACATTTTAAATATATGCCCTTAACCATACATATATATATATATATATATATATATATATATATATATATACTCTAACTCATATATATATATATATATATATGCTCATATATATATATATATGGAATGGACGTAAAGAAATGGTAAACCTGTCGGATTGTAGCCTCAGTTAGGTCAGATGTTTCCAATTGGAGTCTTTTTTAATGTGATCTACCACAGATGTCTGTGTAATTTTAGATTTTGTATCTTCAGTTTGGTCCGGTTCTTCACGCTGTAGCTAAACCTTCTTTTACTGGACGCTATATTTTGTCAGCGTATTACAAATCGTATAATCATAAATTTAAATAGGCTATTATGCTCAATGTATGAGCATTTCTTAACATGTCGTTACGCAGACTATGATACGAGTATGAAATTTTCAATTTAATTTCTGAAAGTGCACAAAAATTGTTGGTCTTGAGTATAACCTGCAATCAAAAGTAAAACAGATGGTACTAATTGCACTGCAAACCGAGCGTTGTACATATATTATAAACGTTTCGCACCTCGCACAGTAATCTGATAAAGTCTTTTCTTACAATATATAAATATTATCCTCATCTGACTCGAAACATGTCTAGGTGACCCCATGAAAAGATAAAATATTGTCGGTAAAATGGCAAAGTTTTTCAAGTGTAATAAAGAATAGATTGAAGTGTTGCATCAATTCTAATCATAGTCTTCATAAATTCACATATGTACAACAAATAAGATGTACATATTGTAGGTCATATTGGTTCGGTTGGAAGCAATGAACAGCATGATCTAGTTGCTGGATCACGATGATTATACCCATCAAACATTAGCTATGGCTGACAATTTTTTTCCTTGATGATGTAATAATGGTCACTTCTAACTGTGTTATGTATATCTATATCGTGTGTATTATTTTCATTATCATAGTTTGTAAGGGTTATTGAGTAATATCTTCAATAAATGTTATTTATGAATGGGTTTGTACTCTTAGAAGAAGTCGTTTTTATAACCATAGAGTGTAGATTCGTTCATAAAGTTCCAAGGCTGAGTTGTACTATTATCCAGGTAAACATTACGTGATCTAATTCAGGACGAGGCTATCATAAATTCTGACTGGTTAACATCTATATTGTTTACGTGCTGAAATCATTCTAGAAAGAATATGCGTCTTTCATTTGTTTCTGAAAATACGTCTTAGTTTTGTATATAAGAGATGTTTACTCGAGAATTAGACATCCTTAGTAGTAAACACCAGTCTTGGAAGATATTCAGTTGTATTTAAAAGAGAGAATTAATTTATTTAATTTAATCATTCACTGGATTTACAAGTGCTCGAACTATTTAGATTTTGGAATAGTAGTTATTTCGGCATAACTGGATTATATCAGTGTGATTCATTCATTACTGTTGAAACATCAGTACATTAGTGGCAATCATTCGGAATACCACTGGAGCTCATTTGGATTTATAGGTTACTGCATTTGTATGGGAAAATATGAACGAGTTTTTCGGATGAATATACTGCACGACCTTGGGGGGTGCAGTATATCCATAAGACAAAACGAGTTCATATTTTCCCATAAAAATGCTGTAACCTTTTTATTATATGCTCATTTTCTTATTCGACCCAAGGCTTAAATATATAAACAAAAATACACTACAAGAAACAAAGTAACTGAATGTATGCCGTATTCCAAACTAAATACACAAGCGTAGATTATTATCATGACACAACAACATTATTAATGCGCACGTAACTCCGCCCAGATAAATTTGAACTTGGTCGCGCGCTAGACATAAGTTTCGAAAGAAAATGTCGTTTTGGGCTACTTAAAATTGAAATTTGGAGTCATACTGTGAATGAATGCGCATTGCAACAACTTTTCCATTTGATCTGGAATGAATACAAAATGGTATTTTTGTCGATTCGACGAAATTTCGTGATTATGGACTGGATTTATCTACATGAAGTACATCGGATTCCAGCAGCGTCTGTGCCATTTCTACATGAAATATACATCGGATTGAAGCAGCGTAACTGAATGTTGCAAATCATAATGTGGGAAAAATATATAGTTTTTCAATTGCAATTATCGAAAAGACGCTATGGAATTTAAAGTTTATTTCATTTTGAGTGCAGTAAGGAGGATGTAATGGCACTTGGAATATAGTCGAAATTACAGTACAATTTCGAAATGTGTAATCAAGCTTGAGAACCCATGAAATGGATCATGTAATTCGGATTTGCAGAACTAAGAAAGTACATTTTGAGGAAATTCAGGATGAAAAACTGTAAGTATATTTTTTGACATTCTTATTACCAGCTAAAGAAGACAGTTTATGCCTTGTCACTTGCATGTTATTTGTAAGAACCCTGTCTAACGTCTATAGCTAGCCTAAGTCTGAAACACTGTATCAAAAAAAGTTAACGCGGAATGTGTCAAAGCAGCTGGTATGTGGCAGTCCACGAAACATCTGCTTTAGTTCATTCAGAAACAAATTGTTTGTTTACAATAGAAAGTAGTTCCTTTATTCACGTGAATGCAATATGAATTGAACACGCGAGTTCAATATAGGAAAATATTGCACGATTCTGACAATGTAACGTTAACGGAGAAATAAATGAGCATATAATAATAATCTATACTTTTGGACTTGATAGAACATTTAGGACTGTTAAAATTTCAGTCATTTAATATTGTTAAGATTTCAATCACCATACTGTGAGTTATTTTTACTTGTTCACTTTCTATTTTAGGGAAATAAATTATATTTTAATCTTAACAAACTTATTGATTCTCGCTCTTTTTGTTATTTAATTTGAGACCATAGAGTCATAAAAATGTCTCAAAGTTTTAGAACCCGGGAATTTACAATTCTACAAGTCCATAAATAAAGCTCAAGGTAATTAGACCGTCGTGGGGTCAGCTTCGCTGGATTGATCAAGATGGTTCCTACTTCTCACTTGAAGTGCCAACATTGTCTTGGTCGTATCTGGAAATTCAATTGTTGTCGTATGTGGCACCTCAAATGTTGACATTCCCTTTGCTTTTGGCTGGGTCTCCAATAACTTAACCTCAGCCTTGGCCCATTCCTTAGTTGTGCACCTGCAAAATATGCCTTTGAACATTTTCATAAATTTTTTATTTGTCGCCATATATATGAAGAAAATAATTGAGGAATTCAACAGTTCGAGCAGGAGTGAAACATTGCCCATGGTGATGTATAGGTTATGGTACTTTCGATACAAGTTGTACTCCTCAACGACCATCGTTACGGCGACGTGGATATTTCCGGGAAAGAGACATACTATGAAAACTGTCACAACTGTAACTAATACGACCGTTATCCTACGTTCTTCCCCAGATTTGGCCAAATTTCTGCTGTTAGGAAAGATCATCTGTCTAGAGCGCCTATTCTTCCACAGTGCTATCCCAATTTTGGTATTGACGACAACTACCAAAGCCATCGGTAAATATCTGAAAGCAATAACCAGGAAATAATTTATATAGTTATCAAGCAGGTCTTTATTATCTCTGTAGTATTCCGTTTCCTTCATGTAGACCCTAATTGCTTGCATTCTCCGATCATATATGTAATCCACTCTAAACGTTAGACAAAACGGTGACAGGAAAAGAAAGGTTGCGGTTGATATAATGACTACAAGTACCGATATATTTCTTATTGTAAAGTAGATTTTGACTTTCAGAGGAAACATGACGGCCACCATTTTCTCTGAGGCAATTACCACCATCAGCCAAGAGGATATCCTACTGAAGCTGTTTTTTAGGTAGAATAGAACGGAGAAGCCGTACGCGTTGTATTTGTAATACAAAACCATGTCTGAGCTCTTGATGACCCAGGTGGACTTCCAGAGAGTATTAGTGCTAAGGAATAGGCTGTTCGACACAGCAAGGGCCGCCAGACAGACGGATGTTGACGTTCGTATTTTGGGTTGTAGGAAAATGCCAATGCTGAGGACGTTGCCAGTCAACGCAAACACAGAAATGATCGGATAAAGAATATATTCTTTGACGAATATTATGTCGTCCGTCACCTTATCGCTGAACTTCAGTCGTTGAAGTTCATTGTTGGACAAATTTGTAATATTACTGGATGAAATATCTATTTCACTGACGAGTGTGGAACTCTGTTGAAAGCCTGCCATTGTTTTCATCCTAGATGTGCATTATATCTGACAACGATTAGTCCGATGTAGTTTCCAACCTTGTTCAACAATCAGTTCAACTACGTTCCAAGCAATATAAAATAGATCAAGCGCCTTTCGCTGATGTGGAACCGTACGAAGGTCTCATGGCTTCATTCCCAGTCCTCTCAACGATAAATTTCCATGTGGCTGTCAGACGTCTTGAGAGATGTAAAGACCTGTCAAAAGATATACATTTGCAGTGGTCATTATTTGATAAAATTGTGTGATATCAAGCATCAAACATCCGGGTACCGCTAGTGCGTACAAACTATTGAAGGCCGGTATAGAAAAATGTCAATCTACTGTTGTGTTATGTAAAGATGCTGAAATAAGTGTTTGATAATGAAAGAATAAGAAAATAAAAAGGCAGATGTTCTTCAAAGTGAGAGTAGAACCAGGGATTATACTGATACCTGATTCGAACGCTAGGTGAAGTGTGATTACGTAATATGAGGAAGTATGCATTTTCTTTGATTAACATCGAGATTGGAAGTCATAAGTTTTGGCAACCATTCATTAGTTTGATGATCGATTCATGTTTAATGCTAACAATATAAATGTTACATTAATACATAAGGCGTCTACACAGCTTTTTGATAATTTTGTACGTGATGTATGCGTCTTTACATGTACTTGGTTAAGTGTGCTTTGTTAAAATATTTTTATAGTGTATCGGTTGCAGATACCCCGTACGATAATAACAAAATATTACGTTGTGTCTGTTTTAGCAGGCAGAAACCCTGTCAGCCTTACACCTATCTTACAATAGAAAATATGACTGGCTGACTTTATTTAAAACAATTGATACATATAACTTTATATATATATACATACATGGAAGACTCGTAGACATTCTGGACTACAACTTGGACGCATAATACGGCTTGAATATAGAATAGTGAGAAATATGTAATACTGATTTTCATCGAAAGAGTAATCATGTTATCAGGTTATATTCCTTCCATATAAAGAGGCTAGAAATCTGCAGTAACGTAGTGTTCTCCCCCCCCACACACACACACACACATAACGAGGCTAGAAATCTGCAGTAACGTAGTATTCCGATCTCTCACACACATATAATGAGGTTAGAAGTCGACCGTAACCTATTTTTCCGAGCTCCCACACACACATACAAAGGGTAGAAGTCTACAGTGACGTAGTATTCCGATCTCCCATACACACATAAAAAGGTAGATGTCTTCAGTGACGTATTATTCCTCTCTCTCTCTCTCTCTCTCTCACACACACACACACACACACACACACACACACACACAGGCTTGAAGTCTGCATTAATGTCGTGTTTCCCACACATACATAACAAGGCTAGAAGTCCACAGCAACGTGGTAATCCCTCCCTCCCCTTCCCACACTTTTCTCAGTGATCGCCAATTCCACTACCCATTACAGTGTTACAACTCTATGGTCTTAAACTAAGCAACAAAAAAAAAAAAGAGAAAACAAACAAGTTTTGTAAAATTCAACAAATAATTTATTTCCCTCAAATGAAAAGTGAAAATTTGAAAAGAACTGATAGAGTATTCGAAATGAATTCCAGTGGTGTTCTGAATAAATTCCAATCTTGAAAGTGCTTCTGTGCCATTGGACTTAAATGAACTAATGTGCCAACAGTCTGATGTAACACTATGACATAATCCAAAATGTCCTCGAATGAATTCACAATAATTTCCAAAATAGTAATTTAATCATAAAGTCAATAAGCACTTTTAGTGCCAATGAATAATTTAAATAAACAAATCCTCTCAGATATTAACTGTAACACAACCTAAATTGATTCCACTAAGACTGATCTTAAGATATGGATGAATAATTCTGAAGTAAACAACATTTATTTAGAAAGCTAAGACACAATAACAGAACCAGGATGATGATCATTTTCCGATCAAAGTCGTAAATATCTTCTTCTAGAACATTCTTAATTTCTTTTTTGAAAAAATAGACTTTGAACTCATCAGTTGTAAAAATGTTTACCTTCAAGTAATAATGATCTTAAAATATAATCTAAAATCGTAGAGAAATATTTGCCACGTAATATGTTATTTATAAAAAAAGACATTAGTCAGGTAGGCCCAACTCCTATCCTCAGTTATGGACAAATGCAAATCACCATATAAATTAAACATACATAACATATAATCATGGACAAAAGCCAACACAAAATACAAATTGAATATATACCAATACATATACGCATAAATTTATCTCACAACCTGTATCTCTTCGAAGGAAACGGACATACATTCTGTAATCGCGTGCACATTGCAGATCATGTTAAATCATATCACACAGTTTCAAATATCAGTCTTGAATAATGTAGTTGGACGAGCGTC
>JAECUM010061599.1:0-15081 GCA_016617855.1 Megalonaias nervosa
TAACCTTACCTTGCTAAACTTTAGTAGAGAATCCCAAGACAAACCCGGGGCAGAATAATACCAGCAGGGATCTAATCCGTAATTATTATAACTTACTTCTCGAAAACTTTCAAAAACATCTGCTAATAATAACACATCAGTTTTCAAGTATAAATCATGATAATCACCAAACGTCTCACAATCAAATTCTTTCCAGATATTTTGTGCGTA
The DNA here is from genome assembly GCA_016617855.1 of Megalonaias nervosa. Taxonomy (NCBI): domain Eukaryota; kingdom Metazoa; phylum Mollusca; class Bivalvia; order Unionida; family Unionidae; genus Megalonaias; species Megalonaias nervosa. The sequence continues at coordinate 211 of JAECUM010061599.1, forward strand.
CTTGTACTCATCATCGGTTATATTTTCATTTTTAAGTTGTGAATAAAATTTGTCCTTGTCAGGTAAAGATGTTTCATCAAATTTACTCCAGTCGTCGAGATACTCGTACGGAAATACTCCTTTTTTAGCTAGCAGATTAAATTTATCTCCAAAACAGTCCCTTAGGTTATCAAACTTACTACAACCTTTGACAAGCTCATCTAATGATGCTGCCATAAACTGCAGGCTGTCAATAAAACGCAATTTACCTAGCGTAACTGACATATACTTTTCAAAATTATTTGGAATGCATTTGATGACGTTATCAAGTTTTAGACGAGATTTTATGTCAGAATCAGCAAAAGCTTCTACTATAATATGACTATCATATCCTCGAAAGTTGTGAAGAATAACTGGAATAAAATCTGGAGCATGAAATTTTAAATTACATTGATCATGAGCCGCTCCTCGGTACTGTCCGGTCAAATGACAATGGTCATGTACTTTATTATCCCTGACGTTATCAGGACTAAAAGCTTTTTCACAAATATAACAAATTTCTGCTTTTTCATGATCAGATTCTTGCTGAGATGTTAATTTCATCATTGGAGTTACTCTTTTCAAACGAGCAAATATATTATCAACTTCGCTGATCAACTGCTTGAGAAGCCAGATAGCTGGATTTTTACCGCGATATAATTTAATTGGTTTAGATAATCTCGAATCAGTACAACAAACTATCTTATACGCTACTCCACACGGAACATGATTTTGAATTTTTCTTGTACTCGATTGATTAGGATTATTTTCTACGCCAAGTACAGGCTGAAGTAAGCATTCGAAATCAGCGTATATGACGAAAGGAATTTTTAGTTTATGATTATGATGGACAAACTGTAACACATTATCTTTTTTAGATGACATTGTTATTCGTTGTACATCACTACAGTACTGTAAATGCTTTTGTAATTTTTCATTGTCATTACAACCGTGTAAGCAGCGATAACAAAAGAACGTTTTCTTCTTTCGTTTATTATACTGTCCGCCAATTAATCCGTTAAAGTTTTTGATCCAAATATAATGATTTTTATAAAACAGCAGATTTATAGTTGATTGTGAAGCTTTTTCTGAAATATATCTTGGATATACGTTTTCTTTTTCATCTAGTCCGAAAACGTTAATCGAAATATTATTTTGCTTTTCAAACTTTGGTATTTGATTTTCTGTCACTGGAAAGTCAATATCTTTAAAATTTAATCTTGACACGTGACTAATATACTTCTCAACGCGATCAGCGTGTTTTTCTGCTGGAAATAGTGCGGAAAGAACAGCCCACTGAAAACATTTGTTATCAACGTTTTTCACGTTTATACAACATTTTTTATTTTTTATTTTTGGTGGTAGGTCAATATATAAACTACCGCGTAATGCGTCATATTTCATCGTGTGAAATAAAATTTCTTTGATCATTTCAAACTTTCAACCTGAACCCGATTCGGTGTATTCTTCTATCTTTTTCCAGATTTCTTGATGTATTTCATTAGCTAGTGACAAAAGATTGGTCCCGAGCAAAACACGCCTTGATTTTGCGTTAATGTAGGGGTCTATGATTTCCTTGTCAGTTGATTTCTCTTTCACGAGTAGCTTTGAAAATATAACATGATATTGTACTAATATTCTTAGACCCTTATATTTTTCAAGTTCACGTTTTACAGTTGGCTCTAGCAGGTGGTAAAGATTTGTTGCAGTAAAATTTATCAGTAAGATTTGTTTATCAAACCGATAACTGTTGTCGAATCCTGTAAATGCAGTCGCTATTTTATCAGATTCTCTCATAAGGCTCTTTTTGGCTGTATCACGTAATTTTAGCATTGTTATACTACAGTGTAATATCTAATTGATTGTTTGATTGATGACAGCGCATGCGCTAGATTTGAAAAACAATTAGAGATATAAAAAAATCCTTATAATATAATGACAGCAAATCTGACAAGCGCATATGAGCAAGAGATATATCACGTTCACCCAAAGTATAACCTATATGCTGGAAATGCATTAGGTTCTGTTATTAACATCAAAACTAGAATATCTGTTGGCAAATCAACGCCAGCGGGTTATACGATTAGCGTAAAGGGAGATAATGCTGAGAGAACGGAAATGTTTAGAAAAGATTTTATTTATACTTTGTTCTGCGGTGATATTCCAGAAGGGCAGCGAGTCTATCGAGTAAATGATTCGATTACTGATGACAATATTGAAAACTTATCTTTACAAAACGAGTTTCAGCCGCACCCGGTCTTTGATTTATACGAGGCTAACGATCGCGGTGTTATTAGAAATAGAAAAACTAAAAATGTTGTTGGTGCTATGAGTAATAGGGGGTATCTCATGGTAACTGTTAGAGAAATAATAGGCGATAAAGTTACTTATCAGTCTCATCGTTTTGTTTATGAAGTATTTAATGACATCATTCCAGACAATTTAGTTATCGATCATATTAACAAAAATAAAACTGATAATCGTTTAGAAAATTTAGATCTAGTTACACCAGAAGAAAACACCCGACGTGGATCTAATTCTAATGGTAATAATTTCAGAAACCCTAGAAGATCAGTTATTTCAGTAAATTTAGAAACTGGAGAAGAAATGAAATTTAAATCAATATCAGCTGCAGCAAAATATTATAAAATTAATTCTCGTGCAGTAAAATTTGTTGCTGATAGAGTAACAGGATCAGCAACGTCAATGTCAACTTTTGATAGATTTAGTTTCAGATATGATGATTAATAATATTTCGTAATTCTGTCTTAGTAAGACAGCTATGCGCAAATGCCATAATATCATCGCAATCAAATTTTAATGTTATAAAAGCATTTTCATTAAGTTTATTTTTTTCTGCTGCTGTTAGTAATATTTTATGAGAATCACCTTGAGTAACAATAACGTCAATGGAATATGCACTATAACCTGACAGACATTTTCGAACTGCTTCAGCTAGTTCGTTATAGTTTAATACATTAACTTTTTGATGATATTTTACCTCGTCAGTCATATCTTATAACAATAAATTAGATAAAAATATATTATATAATAATGGACTTGATGAAACTACTTACTAAAATATTATATGAAGAAGATACAATCGAAGACAATGTTAAAATCACTACAAAACCACAAGTAATTTTACCAATAGCTAGAGATGAAATAGACAAATCTTCTAGCTATAGCGAAGATGATATTTTATACAACAACGAGTCTGATGATGATAATGAAATAGTCACCGTCGTTGACAGAACAAATTACAGCAGACCAACAACTGGACGATATAATGTTAAGTATCATATTGCCAAAAAAATAATAAAATTTAATTTTACTGTTGACGAACAACAGATATTTTGGCAGCTTATCAGGCCGTTTTTAAATCTAAAAATAACTGGACAGCAAAGGAGTATAAAATATGATTTTATTTTCGCTAAGATATTTAATTTAATGCCAGTCGATAATAAAAGAAAATTGTATTTAATTTCGTTATGTAAACCAATAAAATGTAAATCTGTGCTTGTGAAATACGAACAAATTTATAATAACGTTATTGGATCGACTTAGTTGGTACCCAGCTATTAAATTTATCGCTATACCCACGCCACTTAACTAAACTTTTATCACCTTTTCTCCTAATCACTTTTTCGATAACGAAAACATCTTGTTCAGTTTTCTGAAGTTCTTGTTCATAAAAACTACCAATGATCGGTTCCCCTGCCAGATCTTTTAGCGCGTATGTTACAGGTATTGTTAAAAGTACTTTATCAACTACAAATACTTCTTCAGTCCAGTTTGGAGTAAATCCTTTTTCAAATGTTTTTTTAGTCAAAGAAATTCTAACTTTATCACCGACTTTAAATTTATGTCTGCGATACATGTTTTCATTTGCAAGAATTGGATTTTTAATTGCATTGTTTGGTGATAATTTAGTGGTTCGGTGTTTCGTGTTATTGTACTTGTCAACAATGTTTTGTAAATTGTCAATATATTTATTAGTATTTTTAGCTGTCAAATATTTGTGTATTTTTTCGTTTAGAGTGCGATTAAATCTTTCGACGACAACACTTTTACCCTCATTTCCTGTAACATACTTTTTAATGTTATTTTGTTCTAGAAACTGCTCAAACTTTTTATTAAAAAATTCTGCTCCGTGATCAGTCCAGATTTTATTTGGTTTTCTTTCTGTACTTGTTATTATTTGTTTTAACGCATCAGTTATTGACGTTCCTGTCTTATCCGAAACAGGTACACTAAACGCGTATTTACTGAAAATATCTATGACATTAAACAAGTATTTCTTTGGAGCACCATCAGCTCCAACATTAAATTGTGCTAGATTTGATATATCTACTAAATCTATCGCCCAGGTATCATCAACGGCATTTGCGACAACTTTACGTCGCGTAAACTTTTTTTTTTAGGTTTATGTAGCTCAGACGCTAGATCATCGTATAATTCATTTCCAAGTCCAAGTTTATATTTTGCTCCAATAAAACCCTGTACCAGCTTTTTATCAAAACGTTCTCGTAGATTTGTTGGCTTCATATCACGAAGTTCGTCCAACATTACTTTATCACAGCCAGCCTTATCTTGCTCATTGTCCCTGTAACAGATATCGTGACGCATTGCTATGCTATCAACTTGATTATAAGGCTCCTGTCCTGGCAGTGGATTATCATTTTCATCTAGTTGTTTATCAAGAGGATTATAAGGTCCAGTGTATTTATGACCTGGCAATGTCCAACCTCCTTTTGGTTTTGGTAATTTGCCAATAAATTTATGTATATCTATACCTGTTCCAATTATTTCTCTGTTATTACAACGTTGACAGTATGTGATAATTTTATTTTGCTCGAGACATAAATCTCTGTCAGAATCGCACTTGCATATCATTCTATATATTTTAGTCGTCTACTAAAATAATCCCCCTGACGTTGTCAGGGCTAACAAAATCATGAGGGTAACCAGCTCCCATCGACGGTGTTGCCAGAGATTTCATCTCCTGCGACGTTTTCTTTAAAAATATACTTTTCTTTCTACCACAAACAGCACAAATACTTTTTAGCATTATTTTATTATTTTTTGTTTTTTCCGTCATCTCATCCTTATTTTCTGTTTTAGTTTTACATTTGAGACAATATGTTAACATTATATATTTGTAAGTTTAGATAAAATTTATTGCAAACTTTAGATAGCTTTACAAAAATTAATTGCAATCTCATCATTAGCATGAGAAGGTTTCTTATCAAACTGCAAAATAAACTTTAAAAAATTAGGATCTTTTGACATCTGTCGTACAAACATTATACAATAATATCCGCAAGCAGAAGTTCCAATAGGTTGAAGTTGATTAGACGAATAATATATTTTTTTATAATTTTTGTTTATATATTTTTTTATTACATCGCTTGGAGGAAGTCCAAACGAGTCAAAATAATTATTATTATAAACTGCTACCCAATGCGTACCGGATCCGTCATTGAAATCTTGTATATTTATCACACATGAACTTACAGCTGACGGTGTTTTTATTGCTGCTAGTTCATCTTTAGAATAAACTCCATGAAATCCAGAAACTGCTTTTAACTTATCAAGTATATCAAAATTACTTAGCGATGTGATCGTGTTCCCGGCAATGTTAGACCACGTCCGATTCCTAGCAGATTTGGCAGCAGACTTCCAGCTAGTCCTGCTAAAAGTGGAGCGAACGGAATAATTCCTCCTTGTTTTGTTTGATTGCATTTGCGTTTTGTTGTTGTTTTCTTTTTTTTTGTTGGCGATTTTGTTGTTGGTGGTTTTTTTGTTGGCGATTTTGTTTTTCGTTGTGGCATTATAATATATTAATTACATAAAATTCATAATTTTTTTATTCCACTTCCGCGAATAATACCACTACCCTCAACAGCTTTTTTTGTTGCTCCAGATATTGCGCCAGACGCTGCTGCTAGTCCTAATGTACCTAACACCGGTAACATTTTTGCAGCTAGTACTGATAATGCTGGACCAAGAAAACCACCTTTGATGATAATATCATTTGCCATCGCTGTTATTTGTGCAGCACTTAAATTTAAAACAAAAGGTTTTTTGCGATCGTATTTATTTGCTTGATTTTTGGTTAACATTAATTTTGTTAAGGTACTCGTTTTAGCGTGAGAGACTCCGTCTATTGGATTAATCTTTAATGATACCTGTTTCTGCTTTGCAATAGCAGCTAATAATTTTTTAACTTGACCATCAGTCAAATATATTTCTTTTACAATATATTTTGTCATCTTATATAACGATTGCAGATTAAACTTGAACTGCCATTTTACCTCCAACAGAATCTATTGTAACAAATTTATCGCTTATCACTAACGCGTATACGTATAACGGCACTGGAACTGCTGGAAGTTCTCCTAATGTCCAGGTAATTTCAATATCAGCTGTTGAATCAACTAATCTCTCGCTATGTTTGCTAACATCAAAATAAAATATCGGATAAAGTGTACGAAATTCCTCTACTGATATTTGAGATCCGTCTTCGACATCTTGATATTTCTGTACTGCGTCGATTAAGTACATGTACGGTCGAGTAACATTTTTATTAGCGTCATCTGTAAAATTGCATTCTATCGCTCGTTCCGGATACTGCTTCGAATTTAGTCTAGCATATATTCGTCTAACATTAGCGTGGTCAAATATTGCATTATTTTGTTTTTGGTTACCACGTCGCGCTTGCTGTTGAAATACGACATACAATTGTCTCGGCAGTTGTTCACTTGATGTTGTTGTAACTCGCCAGGTGTAGTCGGTAGTATTTGGAACTGCTGTTTGATATATTTTATGCTGCTGAAAATAAATTTTGTTTGTGTATTTATCAAGTATACTATTTAGTTCTGACGCTTTTGTGATTGACGGAGTTATACGCGGCATCCACAGCACAAGTTTGTTTATGATAAACTGTACATCATCTCCACCTGACCTAAACAGACAGTCGTTTTGTTCTGCCCGATCTAAAATAAGTGTATGTTTAACTCCACGAAATACTTTATTATAATCACGACAAAAGCCAAATATTGTACTTAACGGAAGCATCATTGTAATTTGACGTGATCCTGCTGTAAGTGATCTTCGCCTAGCAAAACCTTCATTATAACGTGGATTTTTTACGTAAATTGTGTTGTTGATTAAATCTAACATTGCAACGGCATCTGCAGCCGCTCCTGGTGGAGTTACTCTAATATTATTACAAGCTGCAATAAGTGAGGCTCTCACAGCATCTGCGTTAGCGCCTGCAGCTGGTGCAGCTATACCTAGTGCATCTGCATTAATAATAAGAAAAGTTCTTACAATTGGAAGATCTTCGGCAGCATCAGCTCCGTGCATCAAAACACCTTTCGAGAAAAATTCGATTGATTCGGCTACACCCCATCCAGTATCTTTAAACCACATCATATTCGTTGCAGTTGATCTGGAGTAATCATCAGAAAACGAAATAATATTTAAAATTGTACTTGTAACTTGTAAGTGATTTGAAATATCTTCTATAGTTTGATTAGCTAGTTGATATCGAGCACTTTTGAATAAACACCAGCCGTTGTTTATAAGAGTTACTTTTGCTCCAGCTGCAATTGCAGCAGGCGGATTAGCTGTTGTCATAATCTGACCGCGAACTTCTAACATTGCCTTATGAGGTAGTAGAAATACATCTTCGTCTCGAGTATTAAAAGTTCTAATACCGGTTTTATTTGGTTCATTAGAATTTTCATCGAAATACTCGACGTACTCAAATTCTGTTACAGTTTTATCATCATCATAAGGTTCTGTTAAATCGAGATAATTTTTAACAGACATTTTTTATTTATTAGATTACATAAAATTTTATTTCGGCGCTGTTACTTTAGATATTAATTTTTGTATAATCTGCTCGCCTTTCGGTGATAAAAGTTTTTTCGTTGTCGTTATCATAGCACGTTGAATTTCTTTTGTTGGAGCAATTTCTGATATAACTTGTTTTATATCAGATGCAGACGGTGGATCTCCTTTTATTTTATCAGCTATTTTTTGTCCCACTGCAGTTCCAGCAGCAGATGCAGCCCCAGTTGCAAAAGCTTTACCTGCGTCTAGTGCAATTGGTGCAACTTTACGCGCGATTCCTGGAACATTTTCAATAACTTTAGTAAATATACTTCCAAAAAATCCTCCTACTATTTTTCTTCGATAAATTTTTTTTCTCTGTTTCATTATATTTGAGGTTGCATAATTTTTATTGTCAATCACGAAGTCAATGCAACACGTAGGTGTAAATAATATGTAACAATTTCGTTATTCATATCTATTTGTCTCCCCGACTGGTCTGTTAATTGCATTGTGATGTTTGTAATTTGATTCTCAACTATAAGCGGATAATAGATAATATGCATCGGATTAATTTGCATAAGAGATCCTGGAGGAACTTCTGGTGAGAAACTGTAAATTGTTTGTCCCTTACTGTCTTTTGATGTGTGAGATCCAGATGCAATAGAACAATTAACAAGTATTGTATTTACTTCTGTTATATTTACTAGCAGTTCACTGTCATATGTAATAGCCTTATCAAAAGCACTATAAACTTTACCGGTGAATCCTAACAGTTGTGAAATACTTTTTTCTCTTGGTTCAAAACCGATAGTTATATTTTTCAGTGTCATCCTAGCTCGTAACGTATTATAATTCGCTGCCAACTCGAAATTATCAGCCACACCACCAGCTTTTGTTATTATTTCTTTTATAGCTGTGTTTAGATCAGGAATGTTATAAGCTCCTTGTGGAATTTTTAATCCTCTTGTTATAGGAGATATTGGAGATTCTGTAACCGGAATAAATGAAATTTCATCATTAACATCAGTTTTCACGTTAGCCATGGCATTCCAGCAAGTGCAGGAAATTAATCCAATCTCGTATTGTTTAGCAGGATCTAGTTGTATTGGTGGATTGTAATTTACTGAAAAATTTGCGCTATTTTCTGTCGTTTGACTCGAATCTAGCAATAGGGTTGTTGACATTGTTATTTATTATATTTTATAAAATTAAATCGCCTAGATTAAGTCCTTTGATTTATATTAAGTCGCGGTGTAAAGTTTCATACTCGTCAGATGTTAATAAATTTTCTGATCTTAGATGATCAAGTATATCAACAATTTCATTATCAATTTCAACACTAACATTACCAGCTTCTTTTGATGATATTAATAGCATTAATCTACCTATTATTTCAGTAGTTGATGTAAATATTTTTATACCTTCTCCAGTTTTTGATGATATAGATTTTTTATAATCTTTAACTCGATTATCATCGACTGATTTAAATTTCCTAGAAAATTTCCAACTTTTATTATATTCTCTTCTTCTATAATCTTCCGCTGCCTTTTTAAACGTCAAAGCAATAATATTATATCTCATTCTATCATAAAGTGGTTTCATATCATCAATTTCTGTAACCCTATTTATTTCATCTTTAGCAGCAATTCCGTCTCTTATTATTTCATCTAATTTATTGATTAATGTTTGATATTCTGCATAAGCCCAATTACGTATATTATCAATATTTTTTATATTTTCTTTATTTATAAATTCATCATACTCATCATCAGTTATCTTATTATTTGCTTTATTTATATAAAAAAGTCTTTTCTCTCCAACTTCTAAAAACTTTACAGTAATATCACCAACTCTTTGTTGCTCTTTTTCAATATCTTCTATTTTTTCTGATATTTTTCCTAATATAGTACTAATTTCATGTGAAGTTAGTTCTGCTAATTTTCTTTCAAAATAAACCGGATTATTAATCAGCTGGTTTAGTTCAGCTTGTTTAGCAGCAGGATCATTAATATGTTTTACAAGTGCCTCAGCTAATTTTCTTTTTTCCTCATCAGATCTAGCAATAATTTTTACAGCAGCTGCTTCTTGTTGTTCTTTAAATAATCCAACTAAACCTTTTTCTTGTAGTTGCTTAAGTTCTTCTTCTGATAGTGGTTTAGTTCCAGGTTGTTTCCCAAGTATTGCTTCAGTAACTGGTTTTAGAATTGTAGCTGTTGTTTCTTCAGCAGTTATTTGTCCGCGTCGTGCTTGCTGTACTCGCTGCTTAAATGCTGCTTGAGATTGAGCAAGTTTTTTCAGATCTTCTATATTTTTTCTATATTGTGCTCGTTTGTCCATAATTATTATATATAAATTTTATAAAATTGAAACGCCTTACTGTAAATAAGTGTTAATACAACAGCGAAACATTTTAGTTGGATCATATGTAAGTTTATCAAATAAGAAGAAGTTATATTTATCTTTTGTAGCTTTATGATAAAGTTCGATAAATTTATCTTTTGTTACGTCACCGCATTGTTCGTTAGCAATATTTCTGACGTCAACATTGTCCAATCCTGGAAATAATATAAAACAACCGGTATTTCGCCTAATAAATCTGTCAACATTATAAAAACCTTGAGCTAAATAAATAGAATTACACTTTTTATTTCGCGACAGTGAAAAATATGATCTTATTTTATTCATCTCCGTATTATTTAGCGGAATATCATCAAAAACTATTATCTTATCTTCAGATGCGTCAAGTTGATTAACTGGAATAAGATCTTCTGGCTGTCTGATTATAAAAAAATCTTTACCAGCCTCAAGATCATCACGAAGTTTGTCATTATATTCGTTTAGTAGCTCGTACTTATCTTGCTGTGGATTAATTGTGTAAATATAAACTCGATCGTAGTTAAAATTATTGCCGAGAAGTAAGTTCATAAGCAAATTTGTTTTTCCCGATCCAGTTCGCCCAACAATAAGATAATGGCAATCTGGAAGTTCATTGTTATGTTTATGTTTCACCAACCGCTCGGTATCAAAGTTTAATATCGACGCCATCGTTGTTATATAATTTTATGTAATACAATAAATAATGAGCTATTATACAAAATTTGGAACATTAAGAAGAAATTTAACTGAAGATTATCAAATTGATTTACATAAGTACGCAACTATTGATCAGCTAAGAAATGAAATTGATAATTTATTAAATCTCACAAGCGTAGATCCAAATGAAGTTGTTATTTTCCAGGATAAACAAGGACGATTAAAGACAAGTAATATACAACTATCAGATGTACTTCTACGAATTCCTGCTGCGGTTGTTGATAATATTGTTACTTTTACAAATCAAGGTAAGATAAAAGATTCCGGTAACTCAATTAATAATTATGTCAAAAAAGCTGGTGATTCATTTACTGGTAGCATTATTATGAACCAGAACAAGATTACATACCTTGGAAACCCAACTGAGGATGATGACGCCGCAACAAAGAAATATGTCGACGATCAAGAATCTAAGTACGTATTGGTTAATGGTGGTATAATGTATGCATTTCTTGATATGAATAATAATGGTATTATTAATCTCAGAAGACCAGAGACGGATTTTGATGCAGTTAATAAAAAGTACGTCGATGATAAGGAAGTTCCAATCAGTAATGAAATAACAGCACTTAAAAATAAATTTCTTAGTCACTTGAACGAGTTTACAAGTTTTCGCAGAAACATAAACACACTTAAAAACGAATTTTTTGGAAACCCATCAAATGTTAATATAAAACTTGATGATATTAATAAAAAATTAATTGATATAGAATCAAAACTTAATAAATTATATACGGAAAAATCGAGTTTAGAAAATAATATTAGTGAAATTAATAAGAAAATAAATCAAAATACAACCCCCCACAATTCGATTGAAAATATTGTATATACAGTAGCATCAGGATCATCAATGTGGACACCACAAAATAAAACTATCAGATATACCGCAGAAGTCACTGGTATTTACAGACTATCCGTATTTAGTGATGAAAGATTTGTTATAATTAACAGATATATATTTCGTAATTCAACTGATTCTCTCTCTGGAGTTGTATCTATATTACTAAGTAAAAATATTGAAGAAACATTTATACTGAGATTAGATGATCAAACATTAACCTCAGTGCCTTATTGGTGGCATCTGGAATTTATAGATAAAACATAATAATTAATTACTTAATCAAACCAGAACCAATATTTTTTATAAATTAATATTATATAATGAAAAAATATATATTTGATTTCAATCACATTTCAAAAGAAATTTCAAAACAAGATGTGGATGCTCTAATGCAATATTACAAATTTTATCATAAAAAACTTTGGTGTGTGAAAAAATGTTACAAATATTATACCAAAATACTTCGAGTAATATCATATTTACCGTTATTATTGACCGGATCTGGTATAATTTCAAGTGGTGCATCATTAAACCTATTTTTGCTGATATTATCAGGTATTGGTGTTTCTCTTGAAACTGCATGCAAAAAGATAGAAACTAAACTCACAACTAAAAAAAATAATTGTCGAACGGCTAGTATTATTTATAAAAAATTACTTGATCAGATACGATCTTATTTGCGGGGTATAAAATATGATATGGACGATTTAATACGCGAGTTTCGTACTATTGATAGTATTTTAACAGATATTCTACCAATGAGGGTTAGCAAGTATGAAAAAGATTATCTAAACAAGTATGATATAACATAAAATATTATCTAAACAATAAAATAATATCACTTACCTTTCTCTCTTTGTGAATATCCGCCCGAACGCTATGCGTTTTCGTTGAAGTGTAATAATTTCCGCATGATCTTTCATATTTCAAACTCCAGACCATAGGTCCGACCGCAGGTCTTCAGACTGATTTATAAAGCGCGTTTTGCCTTTTATATGCTTGCACTCAGTAGTTCGAGAATGTTCTACGCATGCGCATTACGTACTGAAAAATTACACAATATCTGTTACTCATGCAATAGTTCTTGATATGTTACCTGTGAATTTTACTTCCTTATTAGGTAAACAAATGCCGTATTTCTACTGTTATGCCCGATAAGTTACCTGTGAATTTAACTTCCTTATTAGGTAAACAAATGCCGTATATATACCTTATTAGGTAATGTAGTTAAAGTTTATGTGTAGAGAGGAAAAGTAAAGGGGTGGGAGTAAGAGAGTAGTAGTAAAGATAAAAGCCGATTCGGGGGGAGGGGGTGGGGGTGGGGATTGGGTGTGGTTTGGGTGGGGTGGGCTAGAATCGGCCTTTTCCTTTACTACTAGTATAACTTTACCATGAAGCGCTCTAGTTGCAGCCTCTATAGCAACAGGATTAGCACCCTCTCCCTCAACGTGCCACATTGCATCATTATCATCGCTCTTTCGCACAAGTACAACTGTGTGTTTAGCTCCAAAAATAACTTTTCTAACATTTCTACAGAATCCAAAAATATGTGACAGTGGAATTGCACATGAAAATGTTCTCCTATTACCTTTCAACATTAATTTACGCGCTGCAAATCCTAAGTTGAAATTTGGATTTGAAAAATATAGATTTTCAATATCAACATCAACAGGATTAGGAGCAGCTCGATCTTTTGGTCGTCGAAAAATCTGATTTCTACTGTCAGGGCGGTCAGTTGTATCCTTTGCAAACATCATTGATGGACCAGCTGATCTTGAGTAATCGTCGCTGTATCTTGCAAGACCAAGTATTGTTGTAGCAACATCAACGTCTTTCTGAATAGATTCAATATTTTTTCCGTCAATCATGTACGTAGCGCTGTCAAATAACGCCATAATACCATTATTAACAAAACCAGTTATATCCTCAGCGACGTACTCGGTATTATCTGTCTTTATAATTTCACCTTCGACTTCAATAAATGCTTCAGCGGGTAGAAAATATCTACTTGTATCCTGAACCTGTAGTTCGATTCGTCCACGCTGATCTGGAATTCGTGCGTCGTAAGAATAATACTGATAATCGCGCACAGACTCATCTTTGAGAACTGGTGCGTCCATGTCAAACGCGGGGTCAGATATGCGCTTAAACATCTTTATTATTATCGTCTTAGTCTAACTCGAAGACCACTTCCTGCTATCAGACTAGCGGTTATATTTTTTTCCTTTTCCGACATCGGGATATCAGCTAACTCCGCTAGTTTTTGATTAGCTGCTTGATTTATTATTTTACTTACACTTGCGGGCATCACTTCGGTGCTAGGTAATTTCACAGGTCGGGTCGGTCTGCGTATTAATCGTGATAGTCTATCTTTAATTGCTGAGAATGCTTTGCTAGCGAGATTACCAACAGCGCTTACACCTTTTTCACGAACAACATCAATAGCTTTCATTCCTAGCTGTTTTGCAATAGGTATTGCTTTTGGGGCTATCCTTCTAAACAGACCCTGAATAACATCACCTAGTCCATCTCCGTAGATTGCTCTGTATACAGGTAATCGAGAGTTTATTACCCTGACCATGGTAGGTCCACGTTGAGTACCATGCACGATCATTTTATTATTAACTGTTTTTATCACTAATTACATACTTAATCACTATAATAATCGTCGGCGATTTCATTAATGAGAGATCGATATACATTAATATCCATGATGCGCCACTAAATAATCGTTTGCAAATATCAGCTGCTTCATTAATGATTTCTGGGGAATTATTACCAGCTCGTTTTCCTCCGATGAGAATTTCTAATCGATCGACATCAGCAAGAACGTTATTGGGGCAAGTAATAAGACCACTTCCTAGACCACTTCCAGTTGCGCCGGGAGCGTCTTGAAATTCTTCTTCTTCTTCTTCTTCTTCAATTGGTTTTGATGGTGCTTTTTTACTTGGTTTCGATGGTTTTGGTGATACTGGATAATCACGAAGTGATTGCTCAAATGTTTTTTGTTTTGGTGGTGCTTGTTGTCGTTCTCGTTGTTGTGCTTGTTGTTGTTTTATTTTTTCTTGTTGTTG
>JAECUM010061600.1:0-21562 GCA_016617855.1 Megalonaias nervosa
TTATGATGATGCATATCATTTATGACGTTACGTAATGACGTAATTGTTATTTTAAAATATAAAGACGTCATCCGTTTCTTTCAATAATTTTGTGCAAGAAGAAGCATGTATTAAATACGAAACTGGTTGCACAGAATTATCGGCGTTTGTGTTGTTTTATATCCCAGTTCTGTAGTCTTACAAAGAAATACATATATTTAGCACATTCACATCAGATACTAAATAAGTAAAGCATAACATATAGGGATTTGTTGTTGTTTTGTTTAATCCGAAATTTTTCGGAAAGTTGATTTTGCTTATGTATCGCAACATTCCATTTGGACACCGTGTTGGCATACGTCACACGTAACAAACATGGGATTCAAGGATCATACATTTAATTATATGTGTAATATTCCCCATTAATTTGTGGCAGATACAGCCGTTTTGTGAAAAATATGTATACTATTTTGAAGTATTTTGTTAGGAATAATGAAAACACGTTGTTAATATCATTAAAGTTGCTACAGGATTCCTCGGGAATTTTCGTAATCCTTTACTGACTGAAACTACAGACGTACCGGTACAGTGAAAAAAAAGTACCGTGGTACGTACCACCGGCAAAAAAAAAAAAATACTGCGGTAAACCGGAATCCGGTAATATCGTTCACCTTTAAGGTCAGGCATTGGTGGTTATTTGAGGTACATGACCTTTAGCTGTACCATTCTTAGTAACTTTTAGCACTATCAGTATTGCCATTAATGCTGACAATACGTTTCCATCTGTCTTACCTATAACTTGTTGTGACTATGCCTGTGAGCTGTACCTCAGGCAGGGTTAATGAACCGTTAACGGTCGCATTTCAATAAGACGTAAGGTAACACAAAGAAGACCATAAAGAATTTGGCCTTCGACTTAAATCAGAAGTCACATATTTAGGAGATGAAACGGCAACATAAAAGTAAAATTAATTTTCATCAAGTTTGACAGACGACACGAAATGACTTAAATTATTTTTCTATTGTTCAAAGCAGGATAGAGAAAAGTGTATAAATGTCAGTTTAACACATTGTTTATGTTTCGTTTACGCCATCAGATCATATCAGTGCTGTCAAACAGAGTGTTTTTCATACTTCGCCTGTTCAGATTCGCACGAACCATTGCGTAATTGTTCTGGGTGTGCATGCAATGAAAGGAGTTCTCCAAATTAGACCTGACAGATTTACATGTTTCCTGTTTATTACCATTTGTCAAAAGACGTGCAACACTCCGTTTCAAAGCACTATTCGAGTTATCCACGCATGTCAAGAAGTAATCACCTTACGCAAGTTCTGACGTAATACATATATTATAGTCTAGGAGTCTGCCATTAATACAGATCAATTTCCTATGCGATTACAAGGGAACCTGTCCTATCTGGACACTGAGTATTCAGGTTATTTTCATATTACAGGCGGCAAATTTAGACCCCTTACGGCCGTTATATAGTAGATTTTAACATCGAATGTCAAAAGTCACTACCTAATTCAGAACAATGAGTATCAAAACTAACGATCTAATCCGGAACACCGAGTTTCAGAACTCACTATCTAATCTATAGCACTGAGTATTAAAAATCACTACCTAATCCAGAACGAATGCTAGTTTCCCTTTCATGACTGGCTTAAACAGATTCCAATGTTTTCAATAGTTTAGCATAAATTTATATTGACACAATATAAATCGAAACCGTGATAATCATAGCTACAGACAACATAGAAACCACACAAATATATTTCATTTGAATGGTTACAGGAAAATATCATTACTTGCGTTCCTAAACCACACCATACTGTATTGAAAAAGCACTTTATTTGACATTTGACTAGGTGTCAATAAATCTGGTTACGGTTAGCTATTTGCTTGAATTCATAGACACAACCAAAAGAGTTGAATATTATCTGCAGGCGCATTATACGACAGAATATCGGACGCGAGTTATACATGAAAACTGACGGCAGCTACACTATATTGTGCAGTATCAATATACCAAGTGTACATGTCGCTGTTAGATTTTACCTGACTGCAAATTGTTTTGTATCTACATGAAAGTGACTGCAGCTTATTTTACTGTTTTGTTCTTTTTCGAACTTTATTTCTTTTGGGGTAATTAATATACCCTCTGACTTTTCTTCTTTTTTATTTTTCCTGGGGATAGAGAGGAGGGATAAACTAGGCAGCATTATCAACCATATCAGCCCACTGCAAAGTGCTTATCATCAGATCAAAAGTGCAGCCCTGCAGCTCGTTAAATTTCAAGTTGTTGTTATAGATGTGTCAATTATATGTTAATATTTTCCGTTTGTTTCCAACTTTCTTGTTTTAAAACGAAGTTTGTGTGGCCCTCTAGTATGATAATAACTTCTGATAATTTTTAAGTGTTTTCATTATACCGCTTTCAACTCCTTATTTCTTTCAAACATATAAATAAAAGATTATTCGATGAGATTGCTCGATGCTGTCAAGAACCAAATGAATAAAGAGTAGAAGCTTGTGTGGTCCTCCAATATACGATCTTCTGATGATTCAAGTGTTTTCAGTAAACCACCTCCAAGACTTTAATTGATTTAACGCATGTAAATAATAATTAAAAAAAACAAAAACTATTCGATGAGTTTGCATGATGTTGTCTAACAACAAACTGTACAGACTTGTGTGGAACTCCAATATAAGAACTTCTGATAACTTGACTCTTTTCAATTACCACCTTCAAATCTTTAGTTGGTTTAACACACGTAAATAGAAGATAATTCGACGAGAATTAGCAATGTTGCCCACAACCAAACGAATCAGAGCACGTAATAAGAATAGATACCCTCCTCGATAAGGTAAATGTCGGTATTCTTCATTTTGACGATTATTATATTAGACGATGTAAGGGTATTCACGAAACCGGTCGACTCGAGCGCATTGTAGAACTCGCTGTCGAAAGGTAGAGCATTGAAGAACTCGCTCTAGTGCAAAGAATCCTTGAGAGGTTACGAGTATCTCAAAAGAAATGTATCACTATTTGACACAGTCATTTTTCTAATAATTTGTACCTTTATATAATTGCACATTACTATTACTTGTTATATTTTAATTATCAAAACTTTTACCATGTTATTGGGTTTGGGAGTTCGTTAAATACGTTGCAGGGCTTTTGGAATTGATTCTCAAATATACCGTATGTATTCACTTATAAGTCAAGTCCAGCTGTAAACTGCACAGACCCAGATCTGCTGGCGCATGCGCCGGCAGATCTGGGTCTGTGTAGTTTGTTAGGAGTAATTAGTAGAATAAACAGCATCGACCTTGATCTTCAGGTGCGTTATGCTACTAAAGATAAGGATATTTGTTGTTTGCAGTCTGACTCGTAGGTTTGGGGCTTCATCTCATGGGATGAAGAAAATGTACGCACTTACAACTTTATCTATCTATCTATCTATCTACCTATCCGTCCACCCACCCACCAAGACATCCATCCATCCATCCATCTATCTGTTTATCTATCTGTCTGTCTATCTATCTATCTATCCTTTATTTATTCTAGTCCGTAATTGATCTTTTATCTCATATAATGAGCAATGCTGTCAATGAGTTATAATCAACATACTTCAGGTCTGAAGCAAGCACTGAGTGACAAATTCGTAAATGCATTGCTAAAGCTTGGAAACACGTCGGCAAGTTTTCTTTATTGTGCAACACTAGATAACATTATATAAGGAATTTCATATCAGTAATAACACTTAACTGAACTTTAGTCCCTCCAAACAACAGGTTTCAGGTTTTCACGCACCAATTGATTCCAGCCTCCACTTTCAATAGGGTTGCTAAGCGTCTTGCTGGTGTTTGATTTCATAAAAGCTTCAAGGATAAAACTGAAAATTACTCGAATTTCGAGATAAAGTATTTTAGAAGTTATTGACAGTATATGCATGAAATTCTGCCTAGTTTATTGCTATGGCACACAAAGCCAGTAAGTCGGTAAGTTTAGCGCAAAAAAATAAAAAATAATACGCAGTTCTGTCCTCGATTTCACTAAGAATCTCAAACGTCCTCCTCAAACTGAGATTGTACAATATCGTATTGCTTTGAGTTTCTCGGTGAACATTAAGCAGGCATTAATTTTCGGGAACTTATTCTTGTATTGAAGATTTCCTAAAATTTGGGGAATTCTTGAACTTGCTTTTCAATAATGAAAGGACTCCATGGAGTAGAGTCTCTGAATAAAGGAGTTACTATTGTACTCACTTATAAGGCGAGTCAAACTGCAAACAACAAATATCCTTTCCTTCCGTAGCATAATGTGCCTGCAGACCAGGGTCTGTACTGTTTGTTCTACTGATTACTCCTAACAAACTGCAATGATCCAAGTATTTAGTCGCATTATGCGATGGCAGATCTGGGTCTGTGCAATTTGCAGTTAAACACGGCTTATAATAGAGTACAGACGGTAGTTTTCATCTATTGTATAATATCTACCGATCTAAAAAAAATTGCTGCAATGTTGCAAATATCACAAGGAAAGTCTATGCCAAATCTCTGTCTGAGGAAACAGTTTTAGAAATCTAGTGAAACTGTAACATGGGCAAGAAAATAACACAACACTACTATATATTTCTTAATGAGATATTGAAATATTTCACTGGAAGAAAAATGGTATCGCAAAGTGGCGACATAACTTTTTTCACCACATTGGCGATATTACTTTTGGAACGCCTTTTTTCAATACAGAAGGATATCTGGCCTTGCGTTATTCAAATATGCATTTCCATATTTAGGTCTTGTTCATTTGTTGTTGTTGTTGTTGTTGTTGTTCTTCTTCTTCTTCTTCTTCTTCTTCTTCTTCTCTCTCTCTCTCTCTCTCTCTCTCTCTCTCTCTCTCTCTGGATGAACAGATCGTAAAATGTGTCAAGGCTGTTGACCCTCTAGTATACATGTAAGTAATCAATGAGAAGGCATCTTCAAGAATGCATAGAAATGAACGCCAAACAACAACAAATAGTGGGCTTCTAGTATTAACTGTTTATAATTAGTTTTCCAAATGAGTCAAGCAAATTGCGAATGAGTAAACTTACATGACCTGTTGTTATTCGATATTCTGTGTCACCCATACAGTATTGTGTACATGCTACACACAACGACAACGGTACACATTTTTAAAAAAATCCCAACAACTTTTGATTAAATATCGTGATAAAATTGTTTAATTAGTTACTTTAACTCTCGTCACAATCATAATCATGTCTGAAAACGACGGAGAAATCAGACATTGATGAGGGTTATTGGCGACTCAACATTTAGTGACAATCGAAATTTTGGTACAGCTTCTGCTATCGAAATAGACTGCTAGCTTGCCAACACACAAATATTCACGTTTTAACGCACAAACAAACAAAAACAGAAACCCAAATCCTCACAAGTAAAGTCACAATCATTAAAATCAGTTGTTTAACGATGTTTTCTCTGAAGTCTGTCTGATGTTTCTACACCAATGTTCACTGTATCAATCGGCGCAAAAATGTGTTAACGAAAAGGAAAGTCTTTTAATTTTCGTATGAAAACAGTCAGTATTTTCACAAAATACACAATCTGAAGTATTGTATGAACAATTTAACTTTATAAAATGTAGCTGTCCTAAAATATTGTAAACGTTCGGAACCTTTCTTTACCGATGTAAGTAATGCAGCCGTTACTCGCATTTACACAAAATGGAGAAACAAATTCATGCAAATCGACGGATTTTGCCCTAAAAATATATACAATAAAAAGAAAATCTAAGTTTTCTGAGTATATATAAGGAAATATTTCAGTCATGAAGCGGAAACATTTTGTATTATCATGAGTGGCAAGTCACTCGAGACAAGTCACAATACAATGTTTCTACATCACATGTGAAATATTTCCTCGTGTCTACTCAAAAACGTAGATATCCCCTATTTATGCATCGACCAGCAATGTTTAATCGAACCTTGTTTCTCTTCAGGCAAAATGATAGATGATCCAGTTATTGATACACTGGAAAAGAGGGTTGTAGAATGGAAATTTACGCAGCTTGACAAGGATAGTGACAGTGCTCTCAGGAGAAAAGAAGTGAAAACGTTAAGAAGGATGGTAAAGAAAGTCATTAAGCCTAGAGCATGCGCAAAACAGTTCATCAAAAACTGTGATTCTGACAATAACAAGTTAATTTCCCGAAAGGAATGGTCACTTTGCCTAGGAGTGGACATAAATAGTATGTATATCTTTAGCTTTCATTTCAATTTCTCTCTACGTTAACATTCAAACATACCGAAAACATCATTTTGTGTATTTTTAACTCGGCCGTACATGAGATCAAAGAGGTTATGGTATGTTCCTGCGTGCGGCATGTTCGACGTCAATCGTCTATCAAAATTGCTATTTTGTACTTCTACTCAAAACCAGCTTGGTCAGTTTTATTTCTCCTTTGGATATTGTTCCTAAGGATATACTCTACCGAAAGTTTGTTCTGGGTGGCTCATTTAGCAATGGTCCTGCTTCCATAAAGAACGGCTTAGTCAACGGAATGTCTATATGCATGATTAAGACTTGTTCTATCAAGATTTTGTTTAGGATGACTCACTTAGCAACGGTATGGCTTCCATATCAACCATATGGTAGACCTACTTTCAACCCTTTCTCCTGAAAAGGTGAGCCAAGTTCAATCAAACTTGTCAGTAAAGTTTCTTTAGAAATGCTCTAACAAAATTTTGATAGGGATGGCTTCTCAAGCAACTGTGTGAATTCGTCAGCAACCACATGGAAAACTTATTTTTAACTTCTTTTCTGTCAGAATTTTATCTGGGTTGGCTGTTCTTGCAACTGTGTGATTTCCATTGCAGTCAGTATGGACAATCTGTTTTCAACTTCTCCAGAAATTATTTTCGGGGTGACTCTCCCAGAACAGTGTGGCTTCTATAGCAACCATATGGAAAACATATTCTCGTCTTCTTTAGAGTGGTCAGTTTTGATCATATCTGGTTGGAGTTTTTCTTAAAACATGTTCTGTCAAAATTGTTTCTGATGTGGTTCTTCTAGCAGTAGCGTGGTTTTCATAGCAGACGTATGGAAAACCTATTTTCAACGTTTTCCGCATAACGGCTATAAAAATTTTGATAAAACTTGGTATATATATTTTTCTTTTGACTTGGTCTATTAAAGTTTTATCTGGAGCGACTCACTTAGAAACCTTCTATAACAAATGAAAATTATCCTGACGCAAGAAAGCTGCCTTATTACCATGCTCGCCTTTCGGACCAATATATGCCAGGTGAGCGATATTAGATCCATTCGTGTCTCTTCGTGTATATTTTAAGAATTCTTTATAACTTGAATAACTGAGAAAAATTTGTTATTTCATTTATATTTTGTCGAGCCCACGTTAGTGGGAAAGCTAGACATGGCAGTCACTTTTCCTGTGGCGGCGCCAAAAATATGTCAAAGTTTTAGTTAAAGTTTTTATTTGTTAAATATTTTCTAAATCATAAGTTAATATTTGTTTTGTGTTTGGCATGAATCATTATAACACTAAGAAAATTCATTTTGCGACACACGAGCTTGTCTCTTCTATCCTGGGGTCAAGGTCATAATCTATGAAAATGTGCTTTTAGGTTTGATTAAGGTTTTTGATTGGCTGAAATTTTCTAAATCGATTAATCGATTTTCTTCATGCTTTTGGGATGAATCATTATGAAACTTAGACAATTCATTTTGCGACATTCTTTCGCAACCTTTTGACCCTTTACAATAACATTTTGATCGTGGGCTCGACATGGCCTTCTTGTCTCTTTATTTATTTATTGAAATTAACGAAATGATAATTACAAATAATGTTTTTAAAAAAGCCACAATGAGATCAAGACTATTTTGTTCAATAACTCATCTTCATTGTTATTATTATTATTATTATTATTATTATTATTATTATTATTATTATTAAAAACTAAAATGCGCATCTTTAGCATTCATTTGCGCAAAGTGCGTATTTAAGTTTTGATTTTCCGTCACTTTGGAAACTTTGATGAGATATCACACATGATGTGGTACAAATTGTTATCAAAGAACACGGTTCAGCTTACTCTGCCGATTAGTACAATGCCAAATTCTTCTTCCTCAATTTGTGTATGCAAATTAGTTGCATGTGTGGTGAACATGTACGATGATCGAGTCACGAAGTACATTGTATGTATGTATGTATGTATGTATGTATGTATGTATGTTGATGTGTGTGCGTGCGTGCGTGCGCGCGCGTGTGTGTGTGTCACTTCAAAAATGGTAATGCGTCCGTGGTTGGTTTTGGATATGTATACGTATTGAGCGATTGTATGAAAGACGAAAGATGAACGTGTCTGTAATGCCTGAATGTAATAAGATGGTGTTGGCATCCCTCATGCTGAGTAATAAACAGTCCTAACATTATTCTTTCGCTTTCTTTTCCAAGTGCTTAATAAAATATTAATGCAAGACCTTTAAGACGGCGCTCGTGTTGATTGAAACCTTCATTTCGTTTCTCCTCGCGATTACTAGTAATTTGAATTAATATATATGATTGGTTTGACGAAGGCATCATTGGATATTTCATTGTTAAATGACGAACAATTTCAGACATACATCCCGCCGCGCATATATATATATATATATATATATATATATATATATATATATATATATATATATATATATATATATATATATATATATGGAGAGAGAAAGATATTTTCTATAGATGAATTTTTAAGAATGGCAGTCTTAACATCTTTACTTATGGTGAATTAATTTGCCATGTTTTGAACATGGAACACTTCTTTTCTTTCTAAAAATCTGCGTTATTGTCCCTAATTTTAGGACCAGATTTTGGGAAGGACAGGAGATGCGTAATGACAAAGCACAACAAATAAAAACGTAACCTAGAATACGACGTGTCTTCGATGGGCAAACGAGTCCTGTAAATATTTTATGGTAAACTTTTCGCTTGCTTCTACAACAGCCAAATATACCGTATCCGATCGCAAATAACGCCGGCCTAACTGCGAGCGGCCCAGATATACCGTGATATGGTGATGACCGTTAATAAACAGCGTACAGTCAGATATGCCATCACATAATGTTGATGGCAAGTGAACAGCGTACAGCCATATATGCCATCACATAATGTTGATGGCAAGTGAACAGCGTACACTTTGATATACCATCACATAATGTTGATGGCAAGTGAACAGCGTACAGCCATATATGCCATCATATAATGTTGATGGCAAGTGAACAGCGTACACTCTTATATACCGTGTCACAATGATGATGACTAGTGAATAACGTACACACTGATCTCGATCTGCGCTGTTTGCAGTTGGATATGCGTTTAACTCAAATCATACGGCATATTTGATAACTGATACTTGAGCTTCTTAGCGGCAGTCTGTCCTGTTTTTGCTTGGTGATGGTTAGCTTCAGAGTAAGTTGAACCGACTCAAAGGTCTATGTGATAAGACGATATATATTTTATCACATGAACCTTACCATTTTTTTCATCACCATCATGTTCATCTTTTCCAGGTTGAGATAACCAAAGCATTTGTCGACATCATTTATAACTTATAATTGAAATATTTTGAACAATTACTAGACAAGAATACATACTGACACAAAGGAAATGCGTCGAAATATTGCTGTTGGTATATGAAGAGTGTCAGAAAATATAATTTTTTTTCCAACATTTGTGAACTGATATAATATTTAGCTTTTGTTACAACATGCACATTTTTATTTTCCTGAGGCAGATCCGAAATAAATCCATAAAAAGAGAAGAAAAAAAGAAAAAGAAAAGGATGTTATTTTTTCCAGATGTCGACATATGTAATGCTTTAGCTTTCTAATTTTCTTCCCTTTCAGCCTTTTTTTACAACTGGGGTTTGCAAATATCGACTATTCTATTCTATAATTTCTTCGATTATGTGGTATTTGCGAACTTCTGATAGTTCTAAAGTGTACATTTCCAACTAGAATAGTACTTAATCTGGTTTTATATTCCGTTTGAAAATCGTAGACGCTTGAAATTAAAATATCCGCGAATATATATTTTTGTTTACAAAAGTATGACGTATATTTCTTTAATTGTACAGTTTGTTTTGGTGGTTTTTTTTGGGGGGGGGGTTCTTGGTGGGGGGTCACATACAGTGTATGCCCATTTTTTTCCAGATGTCTTGATTACTT
Organism: Megalonaias nervosa; assembly: GCA_016617855.1. NCBI lineage: Eukaryota > Metazoa > Mollusca > Bivalvia > Unionida > Unionidae > Megalonaias > Megalonaias nervosa. Next base: position 10,232 of record JAECUM010061600.1, read on the forward strand.
TTATTTACGTGTAACCAGTATATTATATTCTCATTTTCATGTCGTATACAATAACGGTTTTCGAGGCAAATTTATATTTTAAAAACCTACAAATGACGGTACGCTTGCACACCTATTATCACTGCGTTGTAAATCAGATTGAGTATCAAGAGATTTGTAAAGCAATTTATTGTTATTAAGCAAAAAAAAGTAATATTGATTTATTTAATAAAATCTGACATTGACACGTGTCTAAAAATTGCACACTATATCAACTACCTATCAGGCGTTTAATTACACAAATTCCTGAGCGTCAAAACTGATTCAACGGTTGTTACGTTCAAAATTGTATTCTAAAACGGACTATAAATCCAGTGACTGCATGGTGATGCTGAATGTCGATAAGCTTTAATATAATTTAACACATTTTATCAATTTTGTAAACGCATTTTTAGTTAAACGATTCCTTCTCAGTGAAATTATTGCGCACTTGCTGCATACAAATACGCAACATCAAAATGACCAGTGTTTCGCATATCTCTAGTCTCCATCACGTTTAGATGTATCGCTAATTAAAACTGGATTTACTTGACTTATCATTTATAGTGATTTTATATCGTCTCATCCCATGTATTACGCGCATGATGATGGAGAGCGGCGCCCATTAAACTGCTCACAGTTATTTGCGTCGTATAACGGGTAACTACGGTAGGCATACCACTGTAATCTTAACATGTGATAGTTAACCCCTCTTCGTCTATGTCCAGATCTACACGTTAGTCACACTTTTTAAAATACTGGTCTTTCCTATACCTACGTGATTAAGAATCGGAATGTAAGTAAGTTATATTATCATTCATTTGATTTTTGTTTAGAAAGGATGAAAAAAATGTCAGGAACAAGAAATATTTTAACTATCCTTTGATTCAGCATCACCAATGTTTCATTTCTGTCTTTGCTAATTACTTCCACAACTTGCTTCTGCCTGCTTCAAAATTTACGTCCCTCCTGCAGCAAAAGTATTTGCATAAGTTGCCATGAAAACCTATGCCAGAATTTAAACGTATGTTTTTAGACCATGCATACACTATTTAGTGTAAAATACAGGATATCCTCATTGAAGTTATTTTCAGACACTTTTCTTTTGTAAGGTACATAGGTGGAGTTTAGGCAGTTAGATTAACATTTTTTGTTGTTTTCTTCAAACTTTGTTTATTATTTACGTACATATTTAATCCTACAATCATCAAAAAAATTGACTGTGTAAAGTTAAATAAACAAAAATTAAACACCAGATTTGTCCTAGTTAAAAGTTTTCAGCTGCTATTTGACTCGTACAACAAAACGTAAAAGAGTCCGATTGCAAACAGAGGAGATCTTGGGTCTGCTGTCCAATAATACGCCGACACATCAGGATGTATTCTGTTCGTTATATTTAGGATTCTATGCAAACGATCTAGTCTCAGTTCTTTTTTCTCAGTGGAGTGTGTGCTATATAAGGATAAATAATACCACAGAAGTCCACAAATTGGATGTGATCATCCTTTTCCTCAGTTTTCCCCTACATTTTGATAACATTTTCTGAGTGCTAAGTCGTAGCTTTCCATGGCATCTTCATCCATTTTTGTTTCACTTCTATATCTTGCATTTAGCAATGACTTTTACTCGAATTCATTCGGTCATCCATCACTTTACTAACCCGAAACAAAGGCAGGCCGGGCAAGTGCAATATTACCTGTGCAATACGGACAGAGTGGAATTGACACTCGTTTATCATGTAGTTTCCTTTCGATTATTTATCCATCTGAACTCAGACCCAACAACGCCGGATCCCGGAGAGTCGGAAGAAGGTATAGACAGTTCTATTAGTATCCTTGTAAATTCCAAACCGAAACCATCACCCAACCTTGGTAGGTGAATCTCTCTATGAGTGCTGGGAGTGTATGTGTGCGGCAGGGCAAACACGCAGGCAAGACATTCAACAGTATGCCATTGCTATAACGGACGATTCTGGCTTCATAAGACTTATGGGTTAAAAAGCTGTATTCAGAATAATAGAGGATGTGCTATTTTTATAAGTATTGGAGATCTTGGGCTAGAATCTTAAAGTGTGGGTGTGTGTAATAGCCAGGGACTGCAACAGTTAAGAGTAGCTGGTGAAAACAAATGTTGCATCACTTCAAAAGAATACAACAATTCGCTTTTTAGGAGTTACGTACCTTTGTATGTTCCACAGATTCTTGCAGATTGACAGATGTAGTAGTGATTTTAGAACAAAATGGAAAATTATCAAGAGCAAACAAATGTTGCATTATTGATAAATATTTGATAAGTAAATAAAGAGAAGGTTTTACAAACTCACGCGAGCATTTCAAACAATGCGACTCCATAACGTTCCTTGCCTGCGCGTTTGCATCTTTCCTGGTGGAAATAGATGCAGTCAATCGGATTGAAATCAGATCTCCCCTCTCCTACGTGAAGATCTGACAGCGATTACTTAGGGGTCATGTTCAGGTAACCAATATTATTATGTAATCACTAACTTCATCAGCCAATCAGATCAGATGAAGTCTCATATCTTCTCGTTTGGGAGACTTAATAGCTGAAGAGCATCAGTGCGTGCCAAACGATTCGATTCACTTTCAGATTTCCGAAAGACGCATTTCCATTGCTAAAACAAAGGCCATCAGAACATATCCCCTAAGCGGCCGCTGTCAGATCTTCACGTAGGACAGTGGATATATGATTTTAATCAGTTTGTAGATGCATTCAAAATGTTCAGCTTTTCTTGAAATATTGAGACCGAACAATCTTGTTCAGATATCTATATCAAAATACAAAAAATCATAATCAAATATTATTAAGGACTGAACGTTTCTGTAATATTATAAAAGTGTATTCTGTTTTACTGTATGATGTCTGAAGACTTAATATTCAATAAAGATGCTGAACAATATTGACTGATTGTGGGTGTGATTGGTTCTAATAACTTCGCATGTGTGCTTGTTGTATCGTTCTCTCCTTGCAAATAGCAACCTATCGGATGCGCATCTGGACTGACAATCGGCAAATAGACTTACTCTTCTTAAGTTCCGATTGATTAGAAAAATTTTCAAAATTCGTTTCATTAACATCCGTTGCTCTTTCAGGTGCTTCAAATTCGATTTATATACTTACGGGATTTAAAAACGCACACTCTTCTATTTAACAAAATACAACATATTTTGAGACTTATTTTGCAAATAATTTATCTAATCCAACTTCGGTGTAACCATGGGAAAGATTGGCTGAATTTTGGCTTGTGTATCTATTGTTATACAGAAATGTGTTGTGTTGTTTATGTCATTCCCAATAATAAAAGATCCACTTCTGATATCCAATGTTTTCGGCAATCACGTCTATTGTCGGTCCAAATTAAACGTTATCAACAGGAATAACCTTAATGCATGAAGCATATCGAGAAATATTTGTTGTTTATCCAGAAAGTTTTAAGAGCTTAAGCAATATTGTTTTATCAAAAAGGATGAGAAATCTTTCTTATGTGTAATTTATTTGTTAAATATGTAAGGGAAAGGGCGTTACTTAGCCGATAAAAGTTGTCCAGAAATGTTTTGACCATAACACCTATCTTCAGTACCAATATTGTTGCTTTTCTCATCATGTCTGGATTTTGTACTCTGAGATGAACAGATATTTCTCGATTCGATCATTCTGCTCCATATAGTCAAGCTATTTTTCTGTACTAATGTATATAAATTTCATTATTTGTTTTCCATCAAAAAGTCAATAAAACTGTTGAAAAGTAAAACGATGAAATCAGAAGAACTCCAAATGAATGTAGATTTCACAGTGATAATGGCGATATAAATTGATATATACCCCTGTAAATAACATTATTAATTTGATATTTTTCTCTTTTCACCGTTTAACGTGCAAGATAATTACATTGTGACTATGTTCACTTGCGAGATGAGGAATGTCAGAAATAAAAATTAAACTAAACACGATGTTTCAGATCAATTAAAGTCTGATTTACTTAATCGTTTTGATTAAAATTGATTGAACTATGTACCAAGTGTACATTTAAAGAGGTACCATTAGCAGTTTCTGTTATTGTGCATGTTTTTCCAAAACCAAATAGATTTATAAATATCGGTGCCATCATCCACGGCCTTTTGAAGCGAAATGCGTATCATGTTCATACTGCTACCTGTATCTCTTACCTAAACAGCGTTTTAGATGGTTTCATGGTTTTAAAGATGGTCGCGAATTCATGGAAGATGAGTCAGGTTTTAGAAAACCGTTGTCTGCGAATGTTGAGTGCGACGTGGCTGCTGTGTAGGTGGTAATTGATGAAGATGCTGGATACATTGTATAAGTTATTTCTATTATCACCGGCATTTGTAAAATTTGTAGTGACAGATCGCCATTATTACTTGATATTAATTCATGTATATTTATATCGAAGAGCCGTATGTACTTGCTTATTAGGCAAGTCGAACTGCAAACAACAAATATTCTTATCTTCCTAAGCTTAATGCGCCTGCAGATCATGGTCTATGTTGTTTGTTCTACTGATTACTCTGAAGAAACTACACAGACTCAGATCTGGTTCTATGCAGTTTGCAGTTAGACCCGGCTTATAAACGAGTATATATGGTAGATTGTAGCTACTATACTAATTTAGTAACTTGTTCTTGTAACCCCACGTTCCCTGGTCAACGGAGAACGCATAGTGGCAGAGTTTCACCTAGCCTTTTCTTTCAGGATTTAGTGGTAATTTCTCTTCAGTGATAATTTCTCTTTAGTTCCTTGCGGACATAGATATCCGAGGAATGTGCATGAGCGTGCCTCTCTGGCCATTAACAGCACTAAATATATCTCATATACTAATTCGTTAAAAGATTTAAAACGAATTGAAAAAAAAATGTTATAGTTGTTACGTACATATTGCTATACTTACTGGACTATGTAGACTTCTGTGAATTTTATGTGAAATCAATGAATCCAAATATGTGTATTTCTTGAGAATTAAGATGGTAAAGCATGATTCATTAATATATCTGCATTAAATATATTTTACACAGAATATTAACTAAGTGAAATTATTTACCTGTAATCTGTTAAATGCTTCCATTGAAAACTTACACCAAGTACATTATTTAATTTTTTCGTCAGTTAATAACAATTTTAATAGCAAAATTCAGTACCTTTAAATGAGTCCATGATGTGCGAAAATCGCTACGAATATACAGTATAACCAAGAAGAGAACGAGGGCTTTATAACATTGTATGGTAAAACAGACGTGTCCAACAAGCTTTTCGCTGTGCTGAAATTTACACCTTGAAATTCTGTGCATTTGCTTATGATGGTCATATGGCAGTTTTGAAATACAGCCCTAAAAATAAACATCCAGTGGTTTGAAAATCATAAAATGTTTCAATTATTTTTGCAAAGGATCGCTATATATATATATATATATATATATATATATATATATATATATATATATATATATATATATATATATATATATATTATATTTTAAATTAATTAAATCCCTAACTTTTTATTCATTGAAGGTTTATCCTTTTCATTTGAAATAACTGGTTCAATCCCTTTGGAGAATATAAAAACATTTATAATCTGTGACCAGTAATTTTACAAAGCATAACAAGAATCCAAAGTTCCTGGACCAAACACTTTACACATGTGATTGACCCCTGAAGCACATTTATTCTCTGGAATATACATTTATGTATATAAAACTTTACCTCGGATGTCTTAAAGAGAATTCATTATGACAGCGAGTCTGCTGATCTGATCATCCCAAAAGCCTTCATGCAGTCGTAAAGCAACACATCCATGCACCGAAGTATGAATCGCACACGACTATCTGTTGGACTCGATATTTACTCAAACAAAGCCATGTTTGTGTTTTGCCGGTCTTAACTAAGTTTTAGTATTAGAAAGCGTTAAACAAGTAAAAGGTAAATTTTTGCTTTAGTCACATAGAAAATGTTTCTACATTTTCGGAACCATCCTGACTTGTATGATAGCTTCATTAGAATTCAAATGGACCGTCAAATCAGACAAAAAAACTCTCTTCAGCGCAACAAAATACGCAAAAGCTATCAAATTTCCAAGCTTGTTATAATCAATGTGTAAATTTGGTTTGGGCAATTCCAAAAACCTTGTGCTGTTATTTTACCTAATTTCTATTGTAATTTTTGCATCGTGGACCGAACCCTGCTATGGGTTTCACTAAAGGGAGGGAACTAGTTAATTTATTCCATTACTCCTCTTCCGCCCACAGATGATTCTTCTTCTTCATCTTTCACACTGCCGCTTGGCCCCGACCTGCTTGGACCACCGCCACCCAAGCAACAGCATACCAAAGCCTCTTTGGAGAAAGAAGAAAGTAAGAATCCTTTATGTTTGTTCGAATTCATTTTTCTGGGATGGGCCTGTTACATGTAGCAATAGAGACACCGCCTCCAAAAAGGACAAGCTTCTATTTAAAGGTGTGGGCTTGCATGAAGTCCAGGTTTTCAATACGAACATTTTTTTTTATCCATCTGTCCGACTGGAGGAGGACAGTTGATTTTATCTTGCCTACAAATTTTAACTTTTGTAGAACATTAGGGATTTGATAAAATTAATTTCGTATGGGACGTATCTGCATAATAGCTATACCTATTCTGACGGTTAAGCCAATTAATTGGTACATCGTGAGGAAACTTGGAATCACGCCTTCATGTACACAGAACAGGGGGTATTTTGTTGTCCGGATGACAGCTTTTGCAGGTACGTGACCTCGGTTGGCAAGTCATTGTCATAGAACATTAGTTGCTGTTATCTGTGTGATCTGATTGGTTAGTTAGTGACGTCATTTTCACAACTGTGTGTCATTAACTTAACGGCTCGTCTGAATTCAGTTTGGAAACTCAACATTGAATTGTTGTGAATGACCAGTAGCCTCACATCCGAGGAGGTACATGATGACTAAAAGTGCAGAATTCTTGTTCAAATATGGCGGTTGATAATTACATGCGGATGTTTGACTACTCTAAGAGTAACGCGGTAGTCAGCGTATATCGTTGGCGTTCCGATTATACAAAATCTTTTGAGTTACATGGCATGAAAATAAAATACTTCCTGGATGTATTCCCACCTGCTACCATGCTGAGCATTATTCCAAGTTTCGTCAAGATGTTGTATATTGCGGAGAAGTGAATGAAAGTGTCTAAATGCGATTTGAGTATTAATCTGACGAAACTCATTCTTTCTTTATTATGCCTAACTGTAATTTCAATGAAATGTGTAAGGAAAATGAAACATACGCAAGCTTATGCACCTACTAGGAAGTCTCATCATTTGCAGGGGTCAAGATCTTCTTGACATTCAACATTTGCGGATACAGTTGTAAATGTGTACAAGAATTAAACCTTAGAGTAACACTAACTGGCTTCTTTTGTAACGATAACAAAACGAGGTGGGTGGGTGCTTTCTATCCTCGATCTGTACGGGCTAAAGTGAGATTAAAATGAGAGTAGTGACAATTAAATATAGAGTCCCTGGAGATAATAATTTCCTTCTAAACCACTTGCGGCTGATAACATGGGTGGTGCATGGTCCGCTATCGCTCTCTGCACTGGCGTCATTAGAACAATTCCTGCAAGTATTCATTTCTTTCTTCAATTAAACGGACACGCTTTTTTGGAAGCATTGCTTACTCAAACAGGGAAAGGTTTGTTATAAATAATTGTCTATTCTGCAAGCTTCTGCGACACGGTTTGAATATTTTTAAATTTCATTTTTAGATGTGATTTGGTCTTTCAGTGTTAATATTGTAAATGTCGTAAAAAGAAACTTTTCGTATACATTTTAAGTAGAAACCTTGATACACTGACGTCCTTTTTTTCTGGCAGAAGACTGTCAAACTGAAAGGACTGTGGCAATCAGACAAGACTTAGAGGATCCGGAAGGCGGAATCTTTATCCCCAATTGTACACAGGATGGAAAATGGGCGCGTGCGCAGTGTCACACGTCAACTCAATACTGCTGGTGTGTAGACGAGAATTCAGGTCGCCCTATCGCTGGGACCTCCACCCATAAGGTTATGCCGATGTGCGATTTTGAAGCAGAGAGGGAAATGAAAGGTATGGAATTAGACCTTTTATCGCTCACTACAACCTTCAGTTCATTGTTATCAGGCATTTTTGGGCCGGATGCCTGTGCTGTTTTTTATTTTTAAGCCACGAAAGAACCAACATATTGGACATGAATAAGGCGACATCTTTCAGTTTAAACGTAGACGATTTGTTTTGTTTCTTGATAAACTTGTTTGTTTGTTGTAGCATAAACAGCTTGATAGCCCAGCTGTATTTTCAAAGTCCTGAAGAGGTCGCCATCAAAGGTCATGGTTTTCTTCAAGTGTCTTCCAGCTAAAACAAACTCACCTTGTCAAACTTTAAAGTGTCAGAAGAACAAATGCCGTTCAAACTTGTTGTACTCAGTAAAATACCTCCCTCCCCATAAAATGGTCCATTTTTCCCTTATTATAGAAATTACGCAGAATCTCCTTGGAGGTAAATGAAATATTGTATCGGGGTTTTATGCATATTTATTTAACCCGTTTAGGTTCTTGTGCCATGTAACTGATTTTTGAAAACTTCATCAGGTTTTGCCAGTATAATTTTGAACCTGGGATTTTCTGCGGTTGTGACAACATATATGTTCTTGAAGCATAATATTTGCACAATAAAGCAGTGAAAGTATAAACGGACTGAAAAGCATTCTGCACGTTGTGTAGTTTAAAGTGGTTTACAGTTGATAAACAACAGTTCCATTTCAATCAGGTAGCTGATTGGTTCCTTTTAATCAGGTAGCTGATTGGTTCCTTTTAATCAGGTAGCTGATTGGTTCCTTTTAATCAGGTAGCTGATTGGTTCCTTTTAATCAGATAGCTGAGGTGGCGCTCTACAGTTTCATATTTTCCATAGGGTTAGAATTGTAAAGAAAATGAATTTCCCCGGGTTTCCTCACTGGTTATACTGGCTGTTTAAAAAAAGACCTTGTATATCTTAGGTATTGTTTAAAGAACCTTTACTTCCCTTTAGTTTGGTGTAGTTTTTGATGAGTGTAATTTGGGCTAAAGAGATTACAGCTTGGCCTTACTCTAGATATGTCCTTTTCAAAAAACTGCTAGCTGCACTTGGTCATTTTCATTTCCTGGAGTTCAGAGGTAAATTGTAAATAAAAGAGCCGATAACTTTTTTATAATTTTTTTTTTTATATTTGGTAACTCATACATTGCACTTTCAGAAGCTGGTATTGTCTAGTCTGGCAAAATTCATTTTAACTATTTTAATAGCTGCTAAATATAGTGTACTTTAGACTAATTCAGACTGATTTTTTTTAGCACAAGGGAGCAGTCGGTTTTTTTTTAACAGTGTGCTTAGATCATGTACAGTTTCCACAAGTACAATATTCAAAGAAATGTCAGCTACATTACATCAAAGTAGCATAGCGGTATGCCAACTTTCTCTCCACTGTGCATGTTTTAAATGCAAACAACTTCACCTTGCATACGTCACTCCCTCGTACATAATAACTGGTGAAGCGCCCTCTGACTGGCCCTTTGAATCAGGTAGCTGACTGGTCCCTTTTCAGTCAGCTGACTGGTTCAAATTTCCATTTCATCTTTGACTGTTTCATTTCTTCAGGGTGTCCTTATGATGTAAAACGCGGATTCCTTAACGACCTTTTAGTGCGTTTGGCAGAAGAAATGGCCGAGGACGCTTTAAAGAGAAATAGCAGGTACTGAAGACTTGAGTTTATCGTTATGTGTGATATATATATATATATATATATATATATATATATATATATATATATATATATATATATATATACAATAAGGAGGTATTACTCTTGTATAAATTACGTAACACTCATAAACAATGTTGCCGCTGAAATACTTTCCATTTGGTTTGAAAACAGAAAATGTAATTGTGCAAGATGTATGTCATTTGCATTCTACACTACAAACAGTATAATTTACAGACCTATGAATAAGTTAGATATGTTATCGATAGTCGGGTCAGTATCAGTTCTTAGACTTGTATACCATATAACATTTCGCATCGATACAGTCAACTATGTATCTACATATCTTGGAAATAGAAATGACACTTTGTATAAAACGTTATTTATGGTTTATTACACTGAAGTTATATATGGATTATTACATTGATACAAAATAGTTGGTGGATATTCAGACATTCCCACGATCTGCCGACAAAAACACATTAATTCCTGTCGATAGGTCACGTTTCTCAAGTACACGATACAATACATTTATACATAATATTACAATCCCATTCAAATCAACTTATGAATTTGACATTCAGTTTATGTTGAAACGGCCTCCTGCAGGTGTCTTTTGAGACAAATGCTGCTTATTTATTACTAGAACCCTGTAAACGCTGCAAATAGAGAAGTATGGTCTCGATGTAATTACCGACACGGCATTGATCACGAACAAGTGGAAGAGACCATTCACGTAATATGCACGTGCGTCCACACCTGCTCGTTTAAATTCATCTTTGAAAAACTGGATATGAACTGGCAAAATTTAGGGACACATAGAAAAGACTGGATTACCAAATGTTCCAATAAGTACATAACTGATACTGATATTATGGACGAAACCACGACTGCCTACAGCATCAATACAATTTTTAAACTGTCTTACATGTTTTGGCACGAATCCAAGGATCAATGTCCTGTACTCGTTGTGCTTGTTCAGTACCTAGTTTAAGGTGACCACAGGAATCTGGAGTTTGATTTATGGACAAATCAAATATTGATCTCATAATTATAGTGATCACTTGAAATCATTTTACAGTGTATGTGTATATTTCAGAGTTGTTCAATTTTCACGAATTTACGAAACTGTAAAACTGGCGTGTTTAATTTTCACAATTTGAAATAACCCACCTGCAGCTTTTACTTGATTTCAGATCAGGATGCAAAATCCGTGAAAAAGAAACAATCCCTATAATCTCCAACTTACGGTAATAGGCCTAATGAACAGTATGTATCATTCAAGTACATTACATTTACGGTAATAGGTCTAATGAACAACATGTATCATTCCAGCACATTACAATTACGGTAATATGACTAATGAACAACATGGATTATTCAAGTACAGTACAATTACGGTAATATGACTAATGAACAACATGTATGAATCAAGTACATTACAATTACGGTAATATGACAAATGAACAATTTGTATGATTCAAGTTGTTGTTGTTGTTGTTGTCATAGGGTTTAACGCC
>JAECUM010061601.1:0-12828 GCA_016617855.1 Megalonaias nervosa
CACTGAAAAACAAGACTAAAAATGAAAGTAGTTCTTAGATAAACCAATATGGCCGAGTGAAGATCCAAAACTAAATTTTGTATGAAGAATATAAATGCTATTTTTCTCATGTTTCTACTGCGAAATCTGGCAATAATGGTATTAAATAAGAATACTAATTCATTCATTTAAGAATGTGTATGCACTATGCACAATCTTCAAACTTTCTGACAATGGCGCTTGTACTTTTTACCTCTTTGATATGTCACACGCAGTGACATAAGTTTCTAAGAATAGATTTTCAGACAAGGCGAACCAGCATAATGGCAACCAGTGATACTTTCCGTATTATTCTTCTTACTGAAAACGATGTACCAGGTGCTAAATTTGTTCATCCAAATATAGATGAACATTCCAATATTCAGTTACAGCGATGGTTAGAATGTCGAGGACTGCCAAAAATGGAAAATGAAGCATACTGCTTAAAAGTTGAGTCAAAACAAATACTATGCATCGGGACCTAGTGTATTTATGTTTTCTGGACAACGATCGTTTCTTCAATCATGCATTTTATATCTTGTATTTTCAGTACTCTACTGTATGCAAAGTGTTGTAAATAACAGAAATGTCGATTTTTTTTCCTATCTGCAGTATATTTTATGTATACATTAATCATACACACCAGAAGTCACTGTGACGTGTTTGATTTATAACTGTACATTCTTGTATGGTTATGTACTGTTTGAAACAACAAGACACCACATAACACCCACCATTACATTGACATTCAAATTTACAAGTGCAATTTATTATTGTTATTATTGTTGTTACTGTTCCAGTGCTTATATTATCCTTTCACTATTGATATTATTATTATTATTATTATTATTATTATTATTATTATTATTGCAAATAATGCCGGTAATTTTGTCATAATTGAATAGATATATAAGTAATAAAAGTTACTGTTATCTGATGGATTTTTTTGCTATTATTATTCTTCTATTCATTATTATTATTATTATTATTATTATTATTATTATTATCATCACAAATAATCCCGGTAATTTTGTCATAATTGCATGCATATGTAAGTAATAAAAGTTACTGTTATATCTGTTAATGATTTTTTTTGCTATTGTTATTCTTCTTCTTCTTCTTCTTCTTCTTATTATTATTATTATTATTATTGTTGTTGTTGTTGTTGTTATTATTATTATCATTATTATTATTATTATTATTATTATTATTATTATTATTATTATTAATATTGTTGTTGCAGATGGCTGCGATGAATGTTCCCTGGTGTGATTTTGTGGTTTAGTCAGATTTAGACTGTGTAATTCTTAGGATCAGATTTGATGAATCTTTTGGGAACAGTATAATGCACAAGTTGACAGAATTTCAACACCAATACATATGCCCTGAATATTTTGAGATGAAAATTCCAAGGGAACTGCCTCCAATTAAATTGTCTGAATGAAGTGTTGTTATATGTGATTGATGTTTTAAACATATAAAGAAAGAGGAATGTACATGTAAAATAGTTACTATTTCTATTTGGCTTTGTGCATCAATTTAAACTCTGCGTAGTGAATGTTATTTTAATGCATATAGGTATAAAAGGGTTTAATTAAATATGGTTCATGCATCATTCTACAAATTTGGCATATATATTCAAGATATTTGATCAAGAAATATATCAATGTAGGTTGTTTTGGTAATATGCATTAATGATTTCATTACCCTTTTTCTGAGTCTCATGTGTAAATTGGTAACAATGTTAAAAAAAATGAGAGAAAATTTATGTTTATTTTCATGTCATATATTTATGCTATGTGCATAAACACATTTTCTTAATTGAAAAAGTATATAATTACATTTTGTCTGGAAGTATAATTGTCTGAATTTGCTGATAGAAAAAGTAATACAAAAACAGCTGTCTCTAAAGATGACAGCTAGCCTTAAAATGATACACATTTTACAAACAACAGGGAAATACATGTCAAAATAACTTTATTGTCTGCGTATGTATGTTGAATTTCAGAATAATACAAACTTCTTAGATTGTAGTTACTGCACAAGAGGATTTTGAAAATTGACTAAACAACCTATAACAAATACACATTGAGAAAAGACAGGCTGAATACTGAGTGGGATTACTTTCTGTAACAGTCTAAATTTCTTAATTCTCTCAATGGACCGTTCAACATATATTCTATGCTTGGCAATATCTTTAGTTAGTGCAAACTACATATATATGTATCCTTCATCACATTTTTTTATGGTAAAATCACGTCGGCCGTAATGATGTACCCATCGCATACACCTTTCTCCTTGTCAGGCTTTGGAAATCCGTGTCCAAATCCAGTAAACCAAAACCATCTTTCTGATACCTCAAATCACTTGTACATGAACCATAGCAACAATGCTCAGTGGTCACCATATTAAATAATTACTTTTCCAGATGAATATATAGCTTGTTTATAAATTTCAAAATGCTGCCAGCATTCGTGTTACTACGCGTCGCTAGCGGCTTTGTCTTAAAACAATATGGCCACAGTCGGGGCAATGACATCATAGTTTATTTTTAGCAAAAGGCTGAATTAAGTACAAGCGCCATACACTGAAAAAGCACTGTGTGTGAATCATGCCTGGCAGCTCTAATGATACATATATGTGCATTTCACTACCCTATCCATGAAGTAGGGTAGTAATATCAGTACTCTTCATAGTGCATACCAATCAGAGGTCACCTTGGAGGGTTACCAGAAACGCTAAAATAGGCTAAAAAATCAAAATGCACTGAAATACACATATTTTTTTTATCATAATACTCATGAAGACAAATAAATAAAAATAATGTGATTTTTATACAAATTATTACATTTTTCTATTTACAGCACAATTCATATAATGAAGTCACTCAATTGTACTTGATCAGGCTGCTAGGACAAAAATCAAATCATAATATAAACATGGAATGAAAGTGTAAAACAATAACTACAAATTTTCTGTGTCAAGAAAATTAGCCTGATCTAATTTGCCTTTTGCTGGAAGTTTGTAAGTGGCACTTCCATCCTTAACTCGTTTTATGTGTCACTTATGTCTTCATTTACATTAAAACACAGAAGTGTGTAATACATACATACAATGAAAACTGGTAAGTACACATTCTGGCTTCTCATAATCGTTATCTCATTTTAATTTCTGACAAATTTCTGACCAATTCGCCATTTATCATACCTGTCCAACTGAGTAAAACTGAGAATGACCGAGTGATGTCATTATATAAATTGTACTAGAAATTGGTAAAAAGTAATTTATTTTTTATTAAAATCGCTTAAATCAAAGTTGTTTATTATTATTATTATTATTATTATTATTATCATTATTATTATTAAAACAATTACAAATCATAATATAAGGTGCACACTGATATATAACGTCACTCGGGGTATTATCAGAGGAATAATTAAATGGAATGCAGTAATAAGACTTATCTGTTTAAGTTTTTCCTGCCAAAATGGAATTAACGCTAGCTATTAACCCGATTACTATTTTGCAGCATCCATTTTGAACATACATGTATCATGTGATCATTCTGGGTCATAATAAATAGAGGCTCAAAACGGGGTAAAATCGGACACCTCCGGGTATTTTCAGACATTTATTTGTATTTTTTTTTTAAATGTTTAAACCCTAACATATGTAATTTAATCAAGCACAAGAAATAAATTAAACAGGACAATGTAAATATTCAATAATTTGGTTATATTTATCATTATTGTACCGCCTGTATAAAAATTGCATAATGGGGTTTCAATTATGTTAAAAGAACTCTCTAACAAAGAGATTCACAGTTATTGCTGATGTCAACACTGCCAGAAAGGTGAGTACTATATTATTTTCCACTAACCCAAGTGCAATAAAAGAAATCACATCATTTAAGCTTCAAGATAATCTTTTTTTTACATTACTAGTCCATGTTTTATCAAGCTGGGGAATGTTATAAACATTTCATTACATCTTGATAATGTGTATTAAAGTCTTGTGTAAACAGTCTTGATGAAATGTGATGAGACGGCTGAAAATATTTAAAATGAAATTTTCACATAATAATAATAATAATAATAATAATAATAATAATAACAAACAAGTTGGTGAAAAGATTTTATCTTCAGTGGTGAGGGTTAATGTTGAGTATTGACATATTTGATTCTTAATTAATTAATAAATTAATTTAATTAATTAATTAAATAATTAATTAATTACAAATGTTATCAATGCAGTTTTTCTGGGAATACCAACTAAATCATCTACAATATCAGTTTAAGTAGTTTTTGTCTTCTTTACAAGCTTAATTTATTTGAAATATTAACCAACTAGTTGTACTTAATAACCTGCTACATGTATTTCAAACGTCTGATAATACCCCGTGCCCCTATATATTTGTCAACCAATCAAACGAAGTTCAGTGCAAGTGTCAGAGTAAGGATTCAGTCCAACACAACAAGAATTGGTCTGTACAATGTTGATTCATAAGCTGTGTCAGGCATATGTTTTTTTCTCTGGGAATGCAATAATACGGTTTTGGAATTAACTATCTGAATACCGGAAGTGCTGCAAAAGTCACTCGTTTTAGTACAAAATAAATGTTTCACTTTTTTTAACGAGACCATAGTCATATTTCAAAATAATGGACGGAATAAGGTCCGATGTTACATAAGTTAATATATTTATAGGTTACTACTTTGCGTTAAATAGTTTTACTAATTTTTATTGCTTTGTCCGATAATACACGTTGACCGAGTGACGTTACACCGAAAACATGTAAATATGTGTATGGCGATGGGTAGCGTATTTCGGTGTTTCGCACCTCGGAATACCCACACTCACGCGTTCATTACTGATGATGATGCAGTAGGATAAAAAATGAAAATGTAAGTTATATTTTTTTTAAATGGGGGGGGGGGTGTAAATAGTAACGCGGCCATAGGGTACCAGTTACGATTCACTACTACCAGGTATTCATTTCAACCGAAAGTACTGTATTTAAAGGTTTAAAGAATTCGTAATAAAAGCTCAATTAAGACTGTGTCGTATACCTCTGAAACATATGCACTGATTTTAAACAAAGATTACTTTATTAGACTTGACTTACTTGTCTCCAACTATCGTCAAATACGAACACCAGGAAACCTTCTTAGTGGAGAGCTTCTTTAAAGCAAATGCTACAGCTCAAATATTGAAAAGACCTTCAACTGTACCGGACTCACTCTGCATTATTCGAAATTACGGTAAATAACATCGCGTGAACTTTGCAAAAATATTTCAAATACTTTTTTAATATGAAAATATATTTTGTGTAGTTTTATAATAAGAATAATCCTTAAGTTATAACGCGCGTTTGCTGTGCTCTGAAAGTAGGATGCCAAAACGACTAAACTATTTACTAAATCAATGAAACTAGAAAAATAGGTTTAGACTAATGGAATTTGATGCAAGAACTGACAGAGGGATTAATCTCTTCAACTTTATATTGTGCATTTTGTGTTCCTGTTGTTTGCAACAAAAAGAAACAATTGCATATCTATACAAAGTCAAATTTCATTTTTGTTTCCAGTCTTCATCCATTTTTATTTTAAATTTATTTTAAATCAACGATGCCAAGAGTTATTAACTTGTTCATGTATATATTATTGGTATTAACTCTTCTTCTTGTGCAATCATCCAATCTCCGTTTTCTCTTTTGCAAAATTGAACGCCAATAACGACAATAATTATGATGACAATGATGACGATGATAATAATAAAAAAAAAAAAAAAAAAAAATTATTTACCTTTAACATCCGCATTATAGTTTCATTTATAGTCCACACAATTGAATTCGCCAATTCATCTTTTCCTCTTTAAAATAATCTGCCATTTTGATTATATACTTATGGTCTTGTCGGCATAATTGAATTCAAAACAGCTAGCTTGGGTCACATTTACTCAGTGGTCAAATTTCGTAAGAAATCTATGTTACACCACAAAATTAAAATGAGACAAATCTTAGATTCAGTTGTTACCTACTTACTGGTAGAATCAGGCATGCTTTGCTATAGAGGTATGAAAAAGATTCAACTCATTTCTATTATTTCTGTCGATGAGACAAAGACACCAACGTCGATATGTGTATTTAGTTTAAGAAATATTTATATTCAAAGATCATCATGGAAAGTACATCAAAAGGTATAACACGGGATTGAACTGTATACAAATGCACGATATATGATAATGTTGGCGGTGTTATCTCAATGTTGATATTATAAACTTTTATTATGCCTTAAACATCTGACTCAAATCAGTTCTCCGCTGCCCTACGTATTCAGATTGGGGGTTACCAATTAATAACAAAATTATGTCTATATTATGGGGAAACACTTTGATTGTATGGCATCTAATATGAAATATTTAGTACAGTCTAAAAGAAAATGGTTTACAGTTCCTGGTTCACTACATGAATAACTATTGCTGAATGATGAATGATCAGCGTGTATCAGGCTATAACTTCATTCAGGTTTTTATACAGAGTATGTAATCCTATTTCGATTGGATGGTAACTGACTGGGACCTTTCCTATATTATTATTGCAATGACATTTGAACGAGCCGTTTGGATTCTCAAAAGGGACAAGATTCCAACAGTTATTGTACGACAGTGGATTTATGATAAAGTTGTCCTGTCGGAAGGCGTTTGGGGGTTAGTTCTATTTCGAGGTTAGCTATTAATAACCTACTGGGCACTTGGTGGTACCCCCCCCCCCAAAAAAAGCAAAAAAAAATAAATACAAAAACCTCCACAAAAACGGCATGCATCCAGGAATTGTGCCATCGTGCATTTATACCCCTGAAATATTATTCTATATTTGTAACCTCTTATTGAAAGGCTTTCCCA
Organism: Megalonaias nervosa; assembly: GCA_016617855.1. Taxonomy (NCBI): domain Eukaryota; kingdom Metazoa; phylum Mollusca; class Bivalvia; order Unionida; family Unionidae; genus Megalonaias; species Megalonaias nervosa. The sequence continues at coordinate 6,922 of JAECUM010061601.1, forward strand.
CAATGCGCCCTTCCAAATTATATCATCTTACACAGAATTTGTTGACCCACAAATGTCTAAACATGCTTCAATCTGTATTTTTTATATTTCATCCTTTTCATATTCAGTATCATTGGGTGATATATATTTTTGAGTTTGACATTTGTATTTTGACAAATTTTAAAACTAGACGCAGATTGTTGTATCGATAGGTTCGATTCATTATATCAATAAGTATTACCTAGTTTATTTTCTGTTCCTCTTTCCATTTGGTCTGTTGCAAGGCAAACAACCAAAAGGAAACAAGAAAGTAAAAGCAAAACTCGACAAAACTTTGTCTTTGCCAAAACATAATATATTTTAGGATGTATAATGAAAAGGTGGTTTCAGGTTTTAACTTTAGAATAGCAATCGTTTTCGCAATGAAAAATAAGTAATGTGTAAAATTGTGATGTAAGGCGAGAGGTCAGAATCGAAGTCAAAGATCTTTCGTCAGCTATATGGACTAGCGAATGATGTAGATATTGCACAGTTTTCAAGATGTATATCTAAAACAAACAATTTGATGTAATTCTTTCAGTTATTTTTGGTAGTGACGAGTATTTTCTCTTGCATATATCATTTAATAATACAAAAATCGAATCATTATTTTTTAGTCGATCATTTGTAGCAGTTAGTTACTTACAAGTCATTGGACAAAATACTGGTATTATCTTGTTTAATTCAACTGAGCAGTTTTCATACACTCTAACTTGTAAAGGGGGTTTTCAACATTTTTTATTTATCATGTAATCATCTTCGACTTCTATTTTATTCAAAAGCAAACCGGAGGCCACCCCAATACTATCCTCCAAAATTGTAAATTAGAAAACCAAAGACTGCTGTCCCATAATTCCCCCCCCCCCCATATAGTTTAATGACTGGTCCAGCGTAATCTTGTGTGTTTTGCTTTTTGTGTGAAATTTTTGTGTTGTAAATCAATGAAGGCCACTGATCTGGCGTATGTTTATATCGGTTTTTCATTGCCACTTGCCTAGCGCTTTTTCACAACCTCTAGGTCATAGGTCAAACATATTAATTTTTTTACCCTTAGCACCTAAATTTTGCTCCGAATTTTGAAGAAAAAAAAATGTTAAACAATTTGTCAACGACAAAATTGTAACCCTAGATTATTCCATTCCCATCCTCACATTTTTATATCAGACTCTCCCCCCCCCCCGCCCGCTGTCCTTGAGACACCGTCCCCATAAACATAGAGGAAAACACGTTGGAGTCTTCAATTGTATGTGAATTAATTATGAAATCCAAATTTAGAAAAGAAAAACAACAAAAAATAACAGTAAAAGCTATTAAATTTTGCAACAGTCCTGCAACTAGTTTTAGTGTGCCAGCTGAGAAAAGAATATAAAAACTAGTAGACGAGAAAAGAAATATCACACAAAGAAATATTATATAGAAAAAGATTGTTTTACATGAAAGACAATGCATATTTTTAATACTCTTTTTAATTTTAAAATGAGTAGACATTTAAAAGATATCAAGCAACGAGAGCAAAGTCAAATCAACTCTGTAGTATTTTTGTGCAATAAGAGCATTTGAAATAAGTTATAGGATTTATATTTTGGAGATGGGTTAATAACATCAATATATAAGTGTCACATTTACTTTCAGACTTATATATATATATATATATATATATATATATATATATATATATATATATATATATATATATATATATATATATATATATATATATATATATATATATATATATATATATATATATATGTATGTATGTATGTATGTATGTGTGTCTGTGTGTGTGTGTGTGTGTGTGTGTGTGTGTGTGTGTGTGTGTAACAAGTATTTAAGCCATTGATGTACACATTTGGTTTGATACCTAGTGATATGGTGATGACAAAAATAAATATTCAGCAATGTATTTAAAAACTTGTTTGAATTTATCAATCAATACTAAATCTCTGCTGCCTTTAGTTCGTTTGCTGACTTCGGTGCCACCCTACTTCCACCTTCACCAGATTGCCTCGCTCCTTCTATTATTTAAAAAAAAAATGCTGTTTGTTATACTACGATTGGCTGCTATCATAAGCAGTAGCTGCAGAAACAACAGCAATTTTGTGCGATTTTTATGAAACAGTTGTTTATAACTTTTTACCTAATGGTGTATTTTTCTTAATGATAGACTGAATGTTATTAATATTTTCTTTATTGTTTTTCTCCGTTTCTGTTACATGACCAAATAGTTGGGGTATTTGACTTTCAAAATTATTTCATAAATCATTGAGTAATTATTCTGGAAATGAGTCTTTAGCACTATTGTTTTATTTTGTTTATTTTTTTTGGTTGTGTCTTTTTTTGGGGTGGTGGTGTTATGTTATGTTTTTTATATCGTGGTCATTTAGATTTAGGTCTGATTTTACTGATAATATTTGTAAATTTACAACATCAACATTAGTCACGTATCTTTTAATTATCCTTGTCAGTAAATAATGTATGATCACGTACCTCCCTAGTCATTAATATTTCAAGGTCATCAATCATTTTACAATAAATACAGTTATTCTAATGATGGAGTTTCTTTTAGCTTAGTACATTTGGTTTCTATTCCTTTTCATCCCACTTATTCTCAAAACCTACTTCATCTTGTTTTACTAGATCTGGCATTAAGTCAGGCATGTATTTTGGACTTACCAATCTTACAAAGCTGAACATCAGATCTTCCTAATACTGTGTTTCTTTTATACTTTTACAATTACAATTACAATTTTTCAACTTATAATGTTTAAATCCAGTAACTGTTGATATTATGTTTGATATAGTCCATGTATAGTTTAAATTATGTTTCATTTATACTATGTATACTTAATATTATTTTTTTTATATTCCATGTATAGTTGATATTATGCATGATATACTTCATGTACAGTTGATATTATGCATGATATACTTCACGTACAGTTGATATTATGCATGATATACTTCATGTATAGATAATATTACGTTTCATATATTTTATGAATACTTAATATTATGTTTGATATCTTTCAGGCATTGTTGATATTATGTTTGATATATTCCCTGTATAGTTGATATTATGTTTGATATATTCTATGTATAGTTGATATTATGTGCGATATATTTCATGTTTAGTTGATATTATGTTTGATATATTCCATGTATAGTGGATATTATGTGCGATACATTCCGTGTATAGTTGAACTTGTTGCTGAACTGTCGTACTAGTACCGGGTCTAGGATCCGGAAGAGAATCATCAGATTAAGAAGTACTTTAGGAGTTTCTTCAACCATATAACAAATATCGCTCTGTTTTGAGTTCACTCATGTAACGATGCTCTTAACCGGTTTAAAGATGATGAGAACTGTTTCACGTGATTAAAACGGATATTACTATTTATCTATATTATTAAATAGAACAGACAGAATATTTTTTATTTACATCTCATACAATAGGGCAAATATATACATCTCCTAAAATGGAGAAAATCATTTATCGCACACTTAAGTCTATAGTCGTGAATAATCTATCATTTAGTACAATGTACATATGTCAAAAGACAAATCTATTACTAAACATGGCACTATCGGCAGCAATACCTTGCAAGGTGTTATATACCCATATACCAATACAAGGCGGTGCTCCGAGAAACGTAGAGCTGATTCTTACCAGCATCACGAAAATAATATTTCATCTGCTATCAACGATGTGTTGAAGCCGGGTTTAAATTTGTCCTGGCTAAAAGTTTTATTAAATATAAGAATGAGCAACACAATTTGAAATTATTTAATGCCGCTGCTATCAATATACGAAAGATTTAGCAAATTCTTTGCCATAAATGTGTGTGTGTGTGTGTGTGTGTGTGTGTGTGTGTTTGCATACATACATACATACGTACATACATACATTAGAGCTGGGTAAAATGAAAACTTTTGTACCGCGGTATTCTGAACGTACCGCGATACGTACCTCAATTATATTAGAAACCAACAATTCAATCTTCTGTGGCAGGGGTCTGACACATTTTTGTTTAATTTGCGTCTGTTAATAGCTGGAAAACTATTTTGCTCTGATTTATAGCAAAATAACATCATATTCCATCCATGGAATTATTATATTGTGAAATAAAAAATTATTATCGTGAGATAAAAAAAACCCCAATATTTCAGCTGAAAATAAGATCAAAGCCTTTCTACGCGAAAATTAAACAGTGAATACCATATAGAAGATCAAGTTGCTATTTGTTTGTTAATTGTTCTTAAAGATGTAATCTAAAATCTGTAACTAAAGTGGGCTGGTTAAGCTTACGCTGTTGCCGATACTGTGAAAAATATCATGCTGACGTTAGAGAGCTTGTTGATAACAATAGGAAATGTTGCTACTGATGCCTACAATTTACTAGCTACACTATTGATAAGAGGCAGAAACACTATGCGTGGGATGCCAACAACCGGACAAGATGTTTATCTGAGAGGACCAGTAAACATAAAACACTTTTACTCACCAAACAAAAAGACATTTAGTGGACTTGAGAAATGACGTCAAGTTTAGACAGAAAACAACTGCGCTCCTGAAAATCGTAGGATGATTCGCAGTCGGACAATTAAGACATTCACAAACGCTAGTAAATAACTAAAATGTAACATGTTTGTTTTTCTTTTATTTTTATATGTCCGAAATGTTTCCGAAAGATGGATTTAGCCCGAATATCTTTCACAACATTAAATGTGGCTGCCGTATTGGCATACGTGACACGTGTCAAAGATGTGATTAAAGGACCATAAATATAATCAATATTTGTAGTATTCACCATTAATTTGACAGATACAACCATTTTGTAAAAAAGATATAGTTTTTCATTAATTTGTAATGAATAATATTATCGTAATATCACTAAAGTCGCAAGAAGATGACTCGGGAATTTCCGTACTTTCCTTACTAACGGAAACTACTGAAGTACCGCTACAGTGAATAAGGACCGTGGTTCGTACGACTGCAAGAAAACACGCCGGGAAACCAGTATACCGCTCACTTCTAATATATATATATATATATATATATATACGCTAACCTAGTAATCTGGTAATAATAATAATAATAATAATAATAATGAGGACTTTGTATAGCGCCTAATCTTTAGAAGCTCTAAGCGCTTTACAACATTTGACAACACTTAAAAAACATATATGATGATAGGATTAAAAAAATAAAAACAAACACCACGAAATTAGAAAACAGAAAACATGCTGTAAATATTTAAGGTAAGGAAACATTATTAGGTCTTTAAGTCTGTTCTTGCAGTTGAAAAAGGTGAGTTAACCTGTGTGACGTCTATGTTCTAGCCTGGTAATCCGTATCCGTGACGTCTATAGATGTCTGATTCATAGACACTCGAAGAAATACTGGTCCTCACGTGATTATGCTATGGTTCACACGCAAGCATGCAAAACTACAGGTCAACAGTCTGCTGGTAAATATACTTTGTGTCAAATGATACAAAAATATCAGATTTCGTTTTACAGCATAACAAGACAAATAGGCCATTTAGTGCAAATACAACTGTAGTAGATTGTCTTGTTCAGGGCCATATCACAGTATCCGACCTGGACTGATCCGATGGTAGGATTATGACCTGCACCCTTCGCGAGTTCAGCATGCAGTTATTGTAGTACAGTCATTCAGTTCTTATTACATTGAATCATTCATCATTTTTATGTCTAAAATCCCTCAATGTTCCTTTCGGGAATATCAAATACAAGCACAACGATGAACACAAATGATAGCTGGAAACAACCAAGACGAGTAGATTAATTTAGTTTAAACTGCATTTATTTCAAACATTTCATGGTATGCAAAGTGCATTATATGAACATTGGATTTGGAAACAA
>JAECUM010061603.1:0-17875 GCA_016617855.1 Megalonaias nervosa
CTCGTAGCTTCATCCTAGTGTTAAATTCTTTTATCGCATTCCCCAAAGTGGCATCCAACTGTAATGTTAAAATCCAATTTCAACTACACCTACTCCGTCAGCTAATTGAAACCGCTAAACTTTTGCATCGTCAATGTAAACATAGATCCGTATAGCCGCTGTAGAGACTACAAATAGATTCCATTAAGAACACAGTAGGATGTTGCGAATCACCTAACACTACCATATACTTCAAATGTATGTGTCTTGACCCCCTGTTGTGTCAAACAGGAAATCGTTAGCTATTCAATCGAGGACTTCAGAACGAGGCACTTAGATGATTCGGGATGTGGTGATATTGGGTGATTGCATTCAAGCAACAGCTTCATATGATATCGCACAATATCGAAGTATATATCTCGTGAAAAGGATAAACAACCAGGGACATATATGTAATGGTAAGTCTGGTATTTAGTTTAAACAAAATTTATTGCTGTTATCAGAAAATCCTTCGAAGTTAATACATTCAGGGTTGAGAAACTTGTGCGTGGCGCGTATATCAATCCCTCCTGTAAAATATATGAACTTTATGAACGATACATTATATTTTCAAGTAAAGGAAGAAAATCATCAAATATCCAAATGTATGCGTAAGTGAAATGATATGTGACGCGGAACAAGTAAATATATCACATGTCTATTGTGCAGCATTCACTTTATATGGTAGAAAAGCGAAGCAAATAACGTTCAATAACGGTGAGACGGCAAGGAAAATTAGTATGATGTTTTGAAAAATCCGAGAACAAATGACAAACGTTATGCAGAACTAAACCACAAACAACTAGCTCTAGTTATGTCATACACAGTCATGCAAATATACCTGTTTTCGTGATCTTTATACTAATCTGATAGAAAAATTTCGTCACTAGATACTTTTTAGTAAGCAACATTCAAGACTTAGTATTGACCTTTTGGGTGATTATTTTTAAATTTTATCAGAATATACAATTATGTTGCTAAAGAACAGAAAGTCAGTTTGAAACCACTGTTAATACATTTTTTTTTAGATATATATTGTCGTCATTGCATTTGTCGTAAGTGTTAGAAGGTATGATGCCACTTCGATACATGCACAAATAGCAAATTGTCTAATTGTAACAAAAAATATCAAAATATGGAACCGAAGGCGAATTATCATAGATATGTGAGCGGTGATAAAAAAAAAAAGTAAGATAGGCCAGGCTATGAGACTGTATCCCCATGACCCCAATCTGATTTTTGAATTTATGTAAATTCGTCTTAGGAAGAAAAGAGAAATTTCCAAATGGGACCTGGGAGTGCTTGCCCGACACCCAAACTATCTGAATGTAAACTGGCCATCAAGAATTACATGAACACATTATATACAGGGTCTCCACACTTAAGGACCGAGTTTCGTTCCTACGACTAGGTCGTTAAGCGAATTGGTCGATAAGCGAGGAACTCAATCGTTTTTATTCATTCTGAATAAAGAAAAGGTCTAAAGGAAACTCCAACTTGATAACTTTGTTTTAATTTGCATCTCTTATATATTACAGAACAAAAAAATACAATCAGCAAAAATTTCAAAAATGATGTACCAAAATATTAAAGTTTATTCATAAGAAAAGACATTCAGATTAACATTTTAGTCATCGAATCCTTTAAAGTGTGGTAGTGGTTCGAGGTCATCATTGTCATCATCGGTGTTATCAGCAGGGTTATCAGGAGCTGTAGAGGGCCCGGGTAAGGGAGATGACGGCGAGGAAATGGAAGTACCTGTAGGGGTAGGGGTTCTGGGTGTAGCATTAGAGAAGAATCGCGTTAGTGTGGTCTGCTTTGTAAGTTTCTTTTGTTCTTCATAAATTTCACGGTAGCATCGTAAAAGTTCATTCATTTGCCGTTCCGCTTTCGTGAACCGTTCAACATTTCAGATCCATATCCTCTATTTCTAATATAGCCGCCTTCACTTTCGTGAACTGTTCAACATTCGGATCCATGCCCTCTAGTTCTAATATAGCCGCATTCACTTTCAAGAACACACCAGCTAACCCCTTTACAATGACCTTCTTTTGCACTTCTTCCATTCTTTCCTCTTCTTCGTCTTCAAAGTGCTGTTGCGCTTCCAACTCTATTAAATCTTCGTTAGTTAGCTCTTTCTCGGCATATTCCACTAATTCTTCAGTATCTTGCACTTCAACATCTAAATTAAGCACGTTAGCAAGTTCCACAATTCTTTTAGCATGACATCAATATGCTCGTCTTTGTCAAACCCGTCGAAATTATTCACGAAAAGCGTTTTAGGCATTTTTTCCATATGCCTTGCATACACTTTTCTGTCACTCCCTCCCAAGCTGATTCAATGTTCCTTATGCAGTGTAAAATGTTGTATGATTTCCAAAAATCAGGAAGGGTTACTTCATGACTTTCTGTTGCTGCTATAGCTTTGGAAAAAGTTGTGCGCAAATATAATGCTTTGAACGTAGCTATAGGCCCCTGGTCCATTGGCTGTAGGATAGCAGTCATGTTTTTAGGCAGATACACTACCTTTACATCCGGGTGAAGATCATGAAGATGCTGGGGGTGGCCTGGGGCATTATCAAACAGGAGGATAATTTTAAAGGGAACACCCTTTTCCAGACAATAATGCTTGATCGAGGGTATGAAGTAGTTGATTAACCAATCCTCAAATAAAGCTTGCGTCATCCATGCCTTCTTATTCGCACGATAGTAAACGGGCAGCGTGTCCTTACTAACTTGCTTCAATGCACGTGGGTTCTCGGAGCGATAGATGAGAAAAGGCTTTAACTTGAACCCAGCGACATTTCCTCCCAACAACAACGTGACCCTGTCCTCAAAAGCCTTGAAACCGGGCATTATTTGAGCTTCTTTGTGTATGTAGGACCTTTCGGGCATTTTTATTTCCAAAAAAGTCCGGTTTCATCCACATTGAAGATCTGTTCCGGGCGGTAGCTGAATTTCTCGATTATTTCATCAAATTGGTCAACAAATGTTTCCGCTGCTTCTACGTCCGAGCTTGCCGCCTCATCACGGATACTCCGATTATGCAGGTTAAATCTCCTACGAAACCGTTGAAACCATCCATGGCTTGCCGTAAATGTTTCCGTCGATTCTTCGCCATCGCGCGCCTCCAAAGTCTCAAAGATACTGCGTGCCTTAGCTTGAATTATTAAAAGGCTCATCGGCATTCTTTTTTGCATCTGGTCGTCAAACCAGATCGCCAGTAATTTCTCCATTTCAAGAATGAGGCCTTTCCGCTGCCTAGTTATTATGGCTTTAAATCCTGTCGATGCTTTCACTGCCTCTTTCACTCTATCTTTATTCTTCAAGATCGTCGAAACGGTCGAATGCGCCAGCTCTAAGTCACGTGCTGTCGCGTTAACTTTTTTACCAGCTTCATAGTCGTTTATGATCTTCATTTTCATCTCAAAATCGATAGCCTTCCTTCGATTCTTGGCGCTTCCTCCAGGTGAAGTCATGCTCTTCCTTTTTGCCGACATCCTGTACCATGGGGTGCACAATAAAGTACAAATTTATAAACAAAATATGTAGTCTTGGAGATTGCGAATGCTTCGTGTAGTGAATACATGTATGCACTGACCGACTGCGGGAACGAGACTGACTGAGAAAGGAGATTCCCCGCGCCGGAGACCTGGTCGTAAGTCCGAGCGGTCGTTAAACAGGTAGGTCGTTAAGTGAGGAGACTCTGTATTACAAATCGGCTATAGCGACAAATCAAAACTTAATAGCGTAAAATGCGGAAATTGCAGTGTTAGGTATATCTATATTTCTCGTATCTCCTAGTATATGATTCTATCTAATGTTTGTAATTTTTATTCATCACTGTAAATTGTAGTAATTTCTCATTATCTTTATTTAGATTTTGCATACGAGGCTAGGGTCTGTTAAGAGTGTAAAATTACACAGTATCAATAAATAGATGCTTACGTATCTGTTGACTAATATTAGTCTCGAAGACTACTTTGGGTTAATTTACCATTGACTGATGACGTTTGGGCGGTTCTAGAAGAATTAAGTAATTTCCCATTTTTCTGCTAGTCACCTGAATAGGCAATTTCAAAATATAGTGAGTAATATGATATGTCACGTGGAGGTATATTGTGAATTATAGTCATAATTGAAGGTGTATTTAAGGAGAGAACTGAGCAATCAGATTCATTCCTATTTTGGAGTCATCCTTATTTCATGTGTTCCTGTTGTACGCCTGCAGACGTGTTTTATATTGTACTTAATTATTATTCGAGAGGAAAAACATTTGTTTAGACTGTTTAGTGGACATAGAAGGTGCGTACACACACACACACACACACACACACACACACACACAACACACAGATATATATATATATATATATATATATATATATATATATATATATATATATATATATATATATATATATATATATATATATATATAATTGGGATGAATAACAACACAAGGTGATGATTCTGTGCGAATACGTATGTATTACGTATATATATATATATACACATTAACAAATAACATGGATTTAAAATGTTGGTATAAAGCAATTTGATATACCAATACTATTGGTATATCAAATTATGATCCGCCCATAGCGCAATAATACGCATATATAAACATTCTCACGAGCGTCTGCAGTTGATTCTAGGTCAATGATCAATTTCCACAAATTAGTCACTAGTGACGTATGAAAAATAATGATGAAAAGTATTAATAATCCCCGTTTTCTAAATGAATTTAATATGGTACACATTTTCATCACAATCCTTTCTGCTTTCTGTTCTCCCCTCCCCTCTCAAGCATAACGGACAAACTGCGCAGAAATGAGGAATGAGAGAGAAAAGGAATTTGGGCTGGATTAAAACCTTGAAATAGAAATTACACCAAGTAACCTACAAGAATATGGTTCGTCCTAACGATACGTGTGCACTTTCCTTGGGATTTATCAACAGTGTTTATCAATGATAGAATGTTGCAAACCAGTAAATTCCTCGGCTACGTGGTACACATACTGTGATATATTTATTGTTATGTGTTTTTATTTATTTATTTATTTTTTTTCTTAAACATACCATAATGTTCTAAAAAATCGATTATTATTATTTAAATATGAAAATGTCCAAAGCTCTCAAGCTCTCTCTCTCTCTCTCTCTCTCTCTCTCTCTCTCTCTCTCTCTTGACCACTGTAGCAGGATACGGGCTAAAATCTATGAAATGGCGAACGCAGAGGATTTTCCGACAGTATGTCTGGACTTATGAGTGATGGTAAAAGTTAAGTTAAACCGACCAAAGGATGAGAGACAGCCAGCCAGCCAGCCAGCCAGACAGAGACAGAGTTTTAAAGTCAAACCGACGAGAGAGAGAGAGAGAGAGAGAGAGAGAGAGAGAGAGAGAGAGAGAGAGAGAGAGAGAGAGAGAGTTTGTGGGTCAGTTGTACTGTTGCTAAAGCAGAATAATGACTTAGATCAACTGTAAATATATTAAAATATTTTAATTACCTCTTGTTGGTTCGTCAGTTGGCTTAGTTTCTATTCCACATTAATTTCCAAGCGCCTGGATTTGAATGGTGTAGCTATCCAAGTGTTGCTACTGCCCTACTTTTATCATTACAACCATCTTTCATGTTTAAATTATAAGTGTGTATTATATTGATTTAATCAATGTGGAGAAAAATAGAAACCAAGAAAAGAAAACAATCAACTTATCAATACGCAGAGGTGATTGTAAATAGCCACTACGGCAGAGAACTACATTTTGTAGCGGACACACTAGGGGATGTGAGGAGTTCATTCACTAGGTCAATACACGGCCGCCTGTAGTAAATCTGAACTCCGTTCAAAGGTCAAATATATGTATTTGTATGTGATATAAATAAAATATATGTACAGTATGTACGCTGTATCATTGATATACCACTCGTTGTATAAATTTTTCATTAAAAGGAAACTCAGCAAGCTTCGTTTCCTTTTAATGAAAAATTTATATATATATATATATATATATATATATATATATATATATATATATATATATATATATATATATATATATACGGTAGAGATTAAAAAAAAGAGACAGAGAGGCAGAGACACAGATAAAGAGAGAACTATAATATTATTTTGGAACTATTGTGAATAATTCAAAGGAGTTCAGAAAAACACCATCTTGATCACGTCACGATTCTTGGCGGACCAGTACATTTCCGGTTTTGAAATTTATACGGAACGTTTCATTCTTTTGACCTTTCATAGAAATATATCAGGATTATTTGGGATTCACTTCATAATGCTGTAAGTTCCCTTCACATTTTCATTTATAACATTGATAATTAAATAATTTGTTAATATTTACAAATCTTATTGGCTTTGCTTCTTTCTATTACTTAGTTTGTGACCATAGAGTCCTAACAGCAGTGACAATGAAAAAAAAAAAGAAAAGAAAAATCCTGTGAAATTGAAAAGAACATTATACTCTGAAACTTGAGTAAAATGAAACTCGTGAACGAATACACTTGTAGATATAACGATGAAGCTTACAATGTACAATACAAAAAGAGTTGAGAAAATGTACATAGACAAGGCAAATATATTACCGTGCTGAGAACATGATTTATTAGCTTCAGCAATGCAATTCTTGGGCACTGGGATGATTAAAACGATGAAAAAGTAGATCGTGGATATTTTTAATAATTAACTGTGATTTCTTGGTTACTTTTAGGAGTTCCCATCTCAGTTTCTAATTAGTATTTTAAAAAAATCAGGAAATATAATATTATAACAGTTGTCTTTTAGTTGTTAAAATAAAGTTCGAGGTGTTTTATACCTTTGTTCTGGAATCCGTTTTAATATTTGAATCGTATCACTATATAATTGCATATTAATGCCCTGTGGGTACTGTATAGTTGTTCTATGAGCCTGCAGCGTGCAATTCCTGACATTACAAGTACATAAAATATACCTTTAGTATTATTACAATTGCTGTGAGGATTCAACGTAATATATGCAAGGTCTATCATGTATACTTATGTAGTGTTTACTATTAAACTGATTTAAGCTGATTTAACAACTTTGAAATATCAATAAAGTTCGATTTGACAATTCGAACTATAACTAAAGTTCGATCGATTCAAAGATTTTTGGAACAGTACTTATATATCCAAGGCCCCAACACTTAATAACATATTCAGAATTTAAGTGTTAAAACGCTGAAATAGGGGAAGAACAATAATATTTTGTCTTCTAATGCTAGTCCATAAACCGTTTGGTATTTGAATGGAGATAAAAAAAAATATGTTTGTGTTGGAAATATAGTATATATTATATTGTTAATTATTAAGCATGATTTATGTTAATTTACAAAGTTATTCAAGAAACTCATATCTACAATTTGGTTAGTTTATTCACATTATAATGTATTTATCCCATACACATCCTCCTTTCCTTTTTTCCTCGACATGAATATCAATATATGAATGTTATTGATGTATTCTACGAATATATGGACAAGAGATTCGGAACACCGCTTTTTTTATTGAACTGTATATGCTATGCAACATTGTTGACATTTTGACATCGAAGATGTCATTGATGAATTAATCTTAATTCCAAACTGGTTGATCGTTAACAAGGAGTAGAGAGAATATGCTACAGGTGAATTATGATTTAAAGAGTAAGTGGACTCTCTTAAGGTGTAAATACGAAAATGCCTACTGGGCAATTTTTTGATTTACTGAATGTTAGGGTCACTGGCCAAGCAACACTGACAGGCGATCCATCGTGTGTTGAGAATCACCTGCCACTTTCAGTGTTACGTAGTTTCAAATGTCTGACATCCAACCAGATCACGATAAGGACCTAATTTTCTCAATGAATAAAATGGAAAGTTAAACCGTTTTGGGGGAGCCTTGGCCCTTAAAAGGTTACGTCGCGGTCTTCCTGAGCCCGTTTCGTGATCATAAGACGGATATTTACTCCGGTTTTCGTAAGACTGAGAACGCGATATATCCAGAAAGTGAAGCCAGCCTATCTATCTCAGAAGAATCCTCCCGCCCCATAATGTCTCAGCGGAATCTTATACCACACTGGAAACTTGGTTGACTTCCTAGCACCATGCCATAGCATTCTGTTTATCCGAATCAAGTTCATATGGACTCGGCTATTAATTCCGATATAATACTTTTGTGCTCTAGAGCGAGGTGCATAAGTAATTTTTAAGTCAGACTTTAAACCCTGACCTTCAGCCCAGCTTCATTGTTTTTCAAGAAAAGCATATAGTTCTGTAGTGTGACGTGGTTGGTGCATAGGAGCTATGGGATGGGTGCTGCTACTTCCAGCATGATATAGTGTCAGTAATGTCACATAAATACCTCGCATTCTGAAGTAGATATGCTAATAGTTTGTGCACATAACATAGTCTTAATTTTTGCTTTCTTAATGTGTTCGTTCCCGAGCACCTCGCTTCTTTGCCTTTGACATAGTTCCATCCTATTTTATTTTTATTGCGGGGGGTATGTGGGGACGGGGTAAACACATGGACACATGGCCGTGTTTTGAGGTGGGGTGGGCTGGACACATGGCCGATTTAGATTAGAGTGCGTGGAAGATATGCGACAGGTGTCGGTACTGGTGGCAAAGTTTCACTTCCTACATAGGACGAATCATAATATTTATTATGACAAGTGTCACACACACACACACACACACACACACACACGCGCGCGCGCGCGCGCAAACACACACAAAGTAGCACATTTTGTTTCTGTGATTATGCTCTCGGAGTGTAGAATATATTTATGAAGATGAATAGTAAAATTAAACGACTTAAAATAAATGGAGGCTAAAAAATACATACTGTATACTAACAAGCGAATACTAAAAACTTCGACTGAAAGGATTCCAGTAGGACTTTACATCCACTTCACCACCTACAAAAATCTTAGACGTTTTAAAGGAATGCGGTTAATAGAACATATTTTAATTCGGTCTTAACGATCCTACATATCTTACATTTATCTAGAATTTTTAAATTTTTACGTTTTATATCTTATTTGTTGTACTTATACTAATATTTGTGATCATTTATCTCGCGAAAATGTTTTGTGCAATTTAATTATATATTTTTTAAAATTTACCTATGTTGGCATTTTATAGCCTCTTTTGTGCTGGTGTGCCTTTGAACTCTATTCCATGCATACATCCACTTAATCAACTCACTGTGTACTGAATGTGATAAGTAAAATGAAAGCAAACAATTTTCCTAATACTACTTCAAGTCTGTTTCATACTGGCAGCAAATCAGACTCGTGCGTTCTTCCTATACGATTTACTTCGTTTCTTTTCAGGGAGTCATCCATACCATCTTAGTTTATCCAGCCTTGTGTTGGGGATGTATTGTAACCTTAGCAGGTGAGAGAGTATGGAATAATTCTGTGAACAAAAATTACTAATACATTGTATAAAAATAAAAAATACCACACACCATTGCCAGCATGAAACGCTTGTTTGATGTATTGATGTACAGATCTTGACCCTATAGGGTAATGTCCAATTCATACGTCTGAAAGCTTGTTGGTCATCCAGTTGCCCCAAATTTCTGTGTTGCTTTGTTTCTCTTTTTCTTTTGTTTAACAACTGAAAATCTTTTCAGAATCTCTCTATCAGTAATAATTAATTTTGATTTCACGGAAAATAATGGCAGAAAAATTACCATGGTAACAACAGAATTTAACCTGAATGGTTCTATACCGATTAGCAGGTACAGTGATTCTTAATATATGATGTACTAATATAATTTAAAATTGACAAAGCACGTAGTTTTATGGAGTCTTATCAGAGTACAACCAGTACTACTACTTTCACCATCATCATTATCGTCGTTTTCATCATCACCTCCAGGACCACCGTTATCATCATCGATATGAATTAAAAATACAGTTAAGACATATATGTAATTCGTACATTGGGTGTAAAATACATTGTACCATGCTTGCATTTCAAATGAATATTACACGGGGTTGTAATGTATTTATTTCTGTGAATTTCTTTTTGCGTTTATACGAACTTAAAGTTCAAAGTTGTTCATTATCAAGATCTCGTTGTCAGCATGTTTCACTAATGTTTGTTATAATCTGTACAGGTGCACAAACTATGCTTGTCTCCAAATACAATAACTTTGTTCTCCGAGGAGAAGACGCCACACTAATGTGCTACTTTCCCTTTAATATGTGGTCATCGAATTGTCAATGGTATTTTACTCGGAACGAGGCTGTAGAAAGACAGTTAAATGGAACAAGGTACACATGGTCTTGTATCCCGAGTTCCCATGAACAAAATCATGTGGCTAGTCAGCTCTCATTCAAGAATGCCACCTTTACCGACACTGGAAAATATATATGTGAAACTACAGCATCCACAGGAAAAGTTAGAGGAGAGCTGCTACTGAATGTCTACGGTAAAAAAAAACTCTTTTGATTTGGTACCAGACTCATGGAGAATTTGCTAGATTCGCTGGGTAGTGAGACTATTTCCGTATAACAAAACCTTATTGGTGACGTATGGCATATGACCTGTTCATTTTTATACCGATTTTGTCCGTTTTAATAGAAACAAGCATAGAACATCCAATACCATTGTCAGTGTAATTCTTGTTTTATCCTTGATCTGTTTGGTTTATTTGTATCAATAATCATCATATCAAAATAGTCTCTATAAAGTGTGAAAAATTTAAAGATCCTTCATTTTAAAGCTATGTTATAT
Source organism: Megalonaias nervosa (assembly GCA_016617855.1). Taxonomy (NCBI): domain Eukaryota; kingdom Metazoa; phylum Mollusca; class Bivalvia; order Unionida; family Unionidae; genus Megalonaias; species Megalonaias nervosa. Next base: position 10,783 of record JAECUM010061603.1, read on the forward strand.
GCAAGAGTCTGTTTTATTAATAACTAGTTACTATTCTTGGAATATTTTAAACACGATCATTTAAAAATTTTGGTTTCAAACCTTTGCTTTTTTGTAAAAGAATCTTAGCTTTACACGTCTTCTCAGCAAAACCATAGATTACAGTTCCCAAAACCAACTACACAGCTGTATCTGGTACAAATGTAACTCTCGAGTGCATTGTGAATGCCAGTGGTGAGACCAATATTTCTACTGGATGGCAGAACATTTTCCGTCAACAATGGAATAATGTAAAGAAATTGAACAAATAGTTTTGGACCACGCATATGCCGTCCCTTGTCATATCAAAAGTCACGAAAATGGATTCTACTTTCTATAGATGTTTTCCATCCATCACCTTAGTCACTGTTGAAGGGTCACAGATCTTCCTAAAGTTACACGGTGAGTATTAAACTGAACGAAGTTAATCTTCATTGCACAGTGCCGGATTACCAAATAGGCAGAGTAGGCACCGGCCTATGGGCCTCACACCATTTAGGGGTCCCGCGACAACGGATTTGATCTTGACGTATTAGGAGATAATTTGCGAGGGGGGTCCCGAGATTTCGACTGCCTAGGGGCCTCCATAGCGTTTAATCCGGCACTGACTGCATTCATTGAATTTTCCAATTAGATTTGCCTACTGCATCTTGATATCCCACCAGATGATACAGAATGAATATTGCCCAATTAACTTTAAAAGAAAACGTCTTTATGAAGTGAAACATTTAATGTCATAAAAAGTTTAACTTATCTCAGTGAGGACTGATAGAGTTTACGAAAGGAATTCAACGGCCGAGTGACAAAATGTCGGGCTACCAAAGACAAAATTTCGTGTATTACACTAATTTATATTACCGTCTACATGGACTACAATACCAATAGCAATGTATTGCATTAAGTTTCTATTATAGTCTACATAGACTATTCTATCAATAACAATGTATCGCATGAAGTTTCTATTACCATATACATGGACAACAATACCACTAGTAATACATTGCACTATGTTTCTATTACCGTCTACATGGACTATAATAACAATAGCAATGTACTGCACTAAGTTTCTGTTAGCCTTTATATGGACTATATTATCAATTACAATGCATCCCACTCAGTTTCTATTACCATATATATGGACTACAATTCCAATAGCAATATATTGCACTATGTTTCTATTACCGTCTACATGGACTATAATACCAATAACAATGTAATGAACTAAGTTTTTGTTACCGTCTATATGGACAATACTACCAATAGCAGTATATTGCACTGTTTTTATTACCGTCTACATTGACAATACTACCAATAGGAATGTATTGCATTAAGTGTCTATCACTATATACGTGGAATACAATACCAATAGCAATGTATTGCACTTAGTTTCTATTACCGTGTACATGGACTATAATACGAATAGCAATGTATTGCACTAAGCTTCTATTACCGTCTACATGGACTATGCTACCAATAGCAGTGTATCGCACTAAGTTTATCTTACGATATACATGGACTACAATACCAATAGAAATGTATTGTACTAAGTTTCTTTTACCATATATATATGGACTACAATACCAACAGCAATTTATTGCACTAAGTTTCGATTACCGTCTACATGGACTATAATACCAATAGCAATGTATCGCACTAAGTTTCTATTACCGTCTACATGGACTATTATACCAATAGTAATGTATTGTACACAGTTTCTATGACCGTCTATATGGACCACAATACCAAAAGCAATGTATCTCACTATGTTTATATTACCATATTTATGGACTACAATACCAATGGCAATGAACTGCACTAAGCTTCTATTATCATATACATCGACTACAATACTAATAGTAATGAATTGCACTATGTTTTCTATTACCATCTATATCAACTAAAATACATATAGCAAAGTATTGCACCCCAAAATAACTACTGACGTTTTTGTAACACCTCCTGTCTCAAATAACAGTTCGCCCAGTTTCACCTAATGCTCTTAATTTCCAATCGCTATGAGGATCTCACACTGAACATTTTCGGTTTTCTTGTTGCTGCTGTTGCCGTTATTGTAAGAGTCTGGTATACAATAAAATTCTTCCCGGCCCCTGCGCTATCTCTATCTTGCAAATTTTTTTTCTACCTGTATAACTATGGCTACGTTTACTTAACTAGACAGTCCTTGGAAAAGTAATCTAAGAACTGACTGATTTACAATATTTGTCAGTGTTTATCTACTTATTTACTCATGTTAGCTTTCATAAATACTGTCATTACCTTGTTTCCGTTTGAAAGTTTTGAATCTTCATTCAAGTTAATTGATTCAATCCGATTACACGTTATATGTTTCGCCATTAACATATTTACAACCAATTTATTTCTAGTTAAATGTAATTTGTTTTCGTGTAACATACATGTTTATTGAGAAAGTGATGACAACGAGCTTTATCCACAAGTTACATTTTGTTTTTCCTCCGGTAACATTTTAGAATATTTACTTATTCTATGGAGACGCTTAGGTCATCTGGTAAAGAGTTCAATTGGTAAAAAATTGGACTTGTAATCCAAGGGTCACGGGTTCAATATCCGCCCAAGCCAGTAGCTTCTTGTGGGTCGGTGGTTCTTTCCGGGGATTTCCCGGTTTCTTCCTCCACCATTAATACTGGCCGCCATGTGTAGCCTATCGTGTGCTGAAAAATGGCGTTAAGCCCCACTACAACAACAACAACAACTTGGCCTGAAGGGGATTTTGTGCAATGGGCAACAGAGCTAGAACTCTATCACCAGGCTGAAAACTCCCATCCCTTGAGTTTTTATCATATCTTGATTTCATTCTTGACTGAGTAGAGCGCAGATTTGCTCTTGCGACCTCACAAGCCTTTGATAATTTGTACTTAAAATCAGAAACATAATCAAGAAGATTGAGCTCAGTATCTTCATTTGAAAGAAGTTTCTCTTTCAACAATTTCAAAGGTCCACGCACAGTATGTCCGAAAATTAGTTCAAAGGGACTGAATCCTAAAGATTCTTGAACGGACTCCCTAACAGCAAACAAAAGTATATGAATACCTTCATCCCAATCTTTGCTCGTATCAAAGCAAAATGATCGAATCATATTCTTTAAAGTCTGATGAAATCTTTCTAAGGCCCCTTGGCTCTCAGGATGATAGGCAGAAGATTTAAATTGTTTAATGCCTAATTCATGCATAGCTTGCTGGAAAATTCCAGACATGAAATTTGACCCTTGATCTGATTGGACAGATTTGGGAAGGCCAAATTGAGTAAAAAACTTTATCAAAGCTTTTACTATAGTTTTGGTTTTAATATTCCTCAAAGGAATTGCCTCTAGGAATCTTGTTGACGCACACATAATGGTCAACAAATATTGGTTGCCTGACTTGGTCTTAGGTAAGGGACCAACACAATCTACCATAATTCTGCTAAATGGTTCGTCAAATGCAGGAATAGGTTGCAGATGAGCCTTAGGTATCTTCTGATTGGGTTTCCTACCATTTGACAAGTATGACAAGATCTACAAAATTTACAAACATCACTTTTGATTTTTGGCCAATAAAAGTGAGTCAAGATCTTGTTATAAGTTTTATTTATCCCTAGATGACCACCCAGAGGAGTTTCATGGGCCAAACTAAGTATTTCCTGTCTGTAAGATTTTGGAACTACAATCTGATAGTTCACTGACCACTCGTCGTTAGCAGGTACTTCGGGAGGTCTCCATTTTCTCATAAGAATTCCATTTTTAATGAAATAGCAGACAGGAACTTCAGTGGCTTCAGTTTCACTAATGGCCCTCTGAAACAAATAGGAGATTTCAGGATCTTTTTCCTGCTCGACGACAAGTGATTGTCGTTTATCACCCTGATTAGATAAAAAAGAATGAGTATTTAAAAGAGGATCACTGTGATCAATGCCTTTGGACTGATCCAAATTAGAAGTGAAAGTGACCTCATCAAAAGCCTGACCAATACATGTGTCAGCTAAGGAAATATTTACCTTATCAAAATCATTCTCAAGAGCTTTCTTTGACATAGCTCTGGTAACTGCACACGCTGGGTATAACTCAGGGTATTCATTTTCAATAGGATCAACTTTCTGATTGAAAGAAGGCTTGTCAGTTACAAGTGGATTAACCACAACCTTGTCTCCAGCTAGGTCGTTGCCTAGCAACAAATGAATGCCCTCAACGGGTAGGTTAGACACTATACCGACTGTCACAGGTCCTGAAACTAAGTCTGATGACATATTTACAGAATGGAGAGTAACATTAACAAAGCCGCACTCTACTCCCTGAATGAGAACACTCTCATTAGAACAGGACCTCTCAGAAAAAGGCAAAGTACCTGATAATAAACGACTCTGAGAAGCTCCTGTATCCCTTAAAATTTTAAAGGGATAGGATTGGCCGAATCACCCAAGAGTGATATAGAACCCTTCGACATGAATGGTTCATAATTCTCCATAATAAAATCAGACTGGGGTTTATTAGACCCAACAGATGTATTGCTTTCAATACATGACCGTGACCTTGACCTCTTAGAAATAAGAACATTTGGGATAGGTCTATCTTGATTCAGATGCCTATGTTTCAATTTAAAGCAATCAGAAATGACGTGTCCTTTTTTTTGCAATAGGTACACATAGTAATAGACAAGGATTTTGAATCAAGTTTATCAGAAGCTTGATTTTTAGAAGTTGTACCAGATTGAATTTTAGGAGGAGTTGTATTGGGCTGAAATACCTTTCTACCAGTAGACTGCTGAGTGAATGGTTTGCCTACAACAGGAACTTTATGAGTTGAGGAATACTTATCAGCAGCAAGAGCAGCATTTTCCAAGGTTTCAATCTCGTGCTCTTCAAGATGATTCTTAATGTCACTAGGGACACAGTTCTTAAACTCTTCAAGTAACACAAGTTGTTTGATATTTTCATAATCATGTTTAACTTTTTTGGCTAAGCACCATCTCTCAAATAACTGTTCTTTTTCTCTAGCAAATTCAACATAAGTCTGTCCAGCTTCTTTTTTATAGTTTCTGAATTTTTGTCGATAAGCCTCAGGGACTAACGCATAACCCTTTAAAAAGCACTCCTTAACCAAATCATAGTCTGACAGGGATGCATAGATATTTCGGGCTTTGCCAAAGAGTACACATTGCAATAATTGAGTCCAATGCTCCCTTGGCTATTTCAAATTTTCAGCAACTTTTTCAAACTAAATAAAATATTTGTCTACTTCCTTTTCCCTAAAAGGGGGAACTAACCTAATATTTTTGTTATGTCAAAACTTGAATTTATATGTGAAGTGGAAATGTGCTTTTCACTTGCCAGCTCAAATTCTTTCATTCTAATTTGAAATTCCCTTTCATCCTTCTCTCTTTGTAATTGCATCTGTCTCTCTCTCTCTCCTCTTTCTCAAATTGTAATTTCATTTGTTTATCTTTCTCCCTCTCCTGTCTCTCTGTCTCCTCTTTCTCAAATTGTTATTTCATTTGTTTATCTTTCTCCATCTCCTGTCTCTCTTTCTCCTCTTTCTCAAATTGCAATTGCAATTGCTTCTCTTCTAATTGCAACTGCATTTGTTCTTTCTCTTTCTGAAGCTCGAGCTTCCTTAACTCCAATTCCATCTTGTATTTCATTTTTAATTCCATTACTTTTATGTTAGAGTCCGATACCGATTTACTGACCGAAGCCAAAACACTTTTATCAAAATCATTCTTTTCTACCAAATATTGAATCAAAATATTTTTAATTTCTTGTTTCGTTAAGGAAGATTTTGCTTCAGAAAGATCGTTGTTTCTGGCAAGTTCAAGCAACTCATCTTTTTTCAGACTATCCAACTGCTCCTGAGTTGGGCTAGAAAGAAATGTTTCCACTTTTGATGACATTGTGAATGAAAGCCTGTTGTTTTCACTAAAGATTTCAAACAAAATGTAAAATAGTACTTGGGATTTAAAACTAGTGGAATTTAAATTTCAAAAAATAATTTTCTGAAATAATTCACCAAAATTCATATATCCCAAGGACGAGCGACCCAATTTTCTCCTGTTACGTGTAGGCTCGTACAATAATAACAAGAGAAAAGAGTGAAGACAACAAGCTTTGTATATTTTAACAAAATAATTTATTTCCCCAGAAAACAATGTAAAAATTGGAAAATAGGACTTACGGTTTGTGAATATAATCCATAATTTAATCGTAAGAATGAAAAATACAAGTCCTATCACTAAATAGTTCTATTGGAATCCAGGTTCGAATCTCGACGACGTTCCAATATGGAAGGCGATGACGTCAGATGTGGTCCTTGTACAAATAGCAACGATTCCTCAATTGGATCACAGTTTATGTTTCCGAATAATTCCAGAATAAATTTCCACTGAATTTCTTTCTCCCAGAATTTATAAAACAATACACTCGTTTGGTTTTCTAGAGAATAAATTATTAAATTCCAAAAACAAATGAACTTCAGAAACAATCTGGCTTCAACAATAAAAACATATCCAGCCTTCAAGGTTTCAGAATACAACTGACTGACGAGAGCTCAGGAAGGGTATTGTATCCACCCGAATTATCATCCCGTTCTCGTGAGATAGATTACGTGGTCTCTTAACATTTGAACAACGCAATAGGAAAAATGTAATCTGTCACGTAGCAAGAATCCCTCTCTACTTTCACTCTGAAATAATTTTAAAAATAAAACATTGTTTATTCAGACTAGATGAAATGACCTTGGCAATAGCCAATCGTTTTCGTGTAGTGCTTACACTACTGCGGACCAAGGTGAACTAAAAATATTGCTCATGTAACACGTTTTACGTCTTAGATAAACAACATTACTAAAAGAAAATATCGAACCCCGTGAAAATAATCATTACAATAAAATGTAATGAACCAAAAATAAAATAAGAAAGAATTTTTAAACTAACACACATGCAATTTAATTACATATACGTAACAATGTAAGTCACTAAAGTTTGCGAATCAAGTAAATGCAAATATCTTCTTGAATAATCTTTCATTGTCAAATATGGCACATTCATGACAGTTGAAACTTACAACAGCA
>JAECUM010061605.1:0-22186 GCA_016617855.1 Megalonaias nervosa
CTATCATTAATCACGATAAGGATGGTAACTGCAATGATTATAATTTGTTTTATGATTAAATGTTCACTTAGTGCTAAACACGTAAGAAGAAAACTCAGCTGAAAATGACTGTTGATAAATTATATCAGTCTAGAAATAGTAGGTGTGATAAAGCGATAAATGTGGTCGAGAGATAGATAGAATACACAGGCAGCAAACCGTGCGTTCCCCCAAATAATAAGGGAAAAGTATGGATTGCTGTCTGTAATTTCAAAGGAAATAAATTTCTTTGTTACGACTCACTGAGTTAATTGAAGCACGAAAACACATTTTCATTGTAAGGCATACGTAATCATAGGCTAACTGAAGGATATACAATTGCTAGCATCTTGAAGATCGCGGCAGCCTTAGAATTAAAATATCAAGTGGTTATAATGTTATTTCTGTCCAAAACACCATACCTTCGTGTCAAAAGGCGTATTGACTCAGAAATAGTAATATGTCATTATATACGTCTACCTGTATAATATTTATGCGACAAAATATACAACGTAAACTAATGCAGTGTCAAGTTTCACCCTATAAAAGATAGAGTAATTCGTGTATTTGAGAATACAGTTATGTTTGTATAAATTGCTTCCTCTTGGAGAACTTCGGAAATTTTACAGCTTTCGTTCAGTAAATGATAAGTGGCTTATAAAAGATCTAGGTAAAAGGTATGAGGCTTACGAGTTCACCACTAATCGCTAAAAACCGGAGGATTGAAGTTTTAAAATCAACAATTCAAATAACAGGCTTATTGGTTGCTAGGAGAAATGTTTGCCTTGGCACCTATAGTGACAAGACACAATGACAAACTAATTAACGTCCTGATATACACCTGTATAAAGATCTGATTTATTAAATATCAGTCATGATAAACACACGTTAAACACCTCTTAAAGCCAATTAATGAATCGTATTTATATTTTACTTAACCAATCTTAATACCACTGCTGTAATTTCATTTTAAGAGAGAGAGAGAGAGAGAGAGAGAGAGAGAGAGAGAGAACAAACGTTAGCAAGTTCATGTTACATATCTGAATTTTTTTACTGTGGCCTCTTATTCTATATCATGATGTTATTTAGCCACGAACATATGTATGTCATTAGATTCCTTCAAAATATATGCAGAGATCATATCTTTAACAAGTTTTGTGCTTGTATAATGCAGTGCGTAACGCAAACGCTTTATGCATCTACCAACACTAGTACGATACTGATCGGCACTTGTAAGAATCAATAGTTCCCAGTCCATGTTAACTTGTATGTGTGCCCGTGATTGTGCATATTTGTGTATGCCATTTTGTATTCAATATTTATGTGTGCATATATTTCTGTGTGTGTGTGTGTGTGTGTGTGTGTGTGTGTGTGTGTGTGTCTTTGTATAATGTGCTTGTATTTCCTTCACCCAATATATCGTTGACCTCCACTTGTGCCGTCTAGAAAAGTGAAGGCAAATCGTGAGAACTCGTTGTATAATCTACATTAAATCCTTATTTTCTGGTTGAAAATTTCAGTTATTGACTGACCCAAACAATCTGCAGTTGCTAACGGTTACTATCTGTGTCATTCCCATAATCCTTTTGTACTTGTATCTGTATATCGATTTAGGTGTTATAATAGGTTTGACTTAGACGGTCGAAGGGAGATAACTTGCCTCACGACACGATCCTTGTCCGACAGACAGACCACTTGCCAACTTACAGAAGTATATATAAGTTATGAACATAACTAACGTTAACTTATTCCTTTCTTTGTATCTACCTTTAGTCTCAGGTGTTATATATATATATATATATATATATATATATATATATATATATATATATATGTCAGCTTATGGCCTTTGTTTCAAAGTGTAATGAGGAAAATGCGTGATGTGTAACAAAACAATGAAGAAGAACTTAGACTAAACATAATGTTTTTATCTTTGAGAGAAAAGGGTAATGCCATGCATGTGAAAATTTTAGACTGAACATAATGAACTACACCCTTAAAGTAGTTTCTAAGAATTTGTTATATTTATGAAAGGTATAGCTTCAAAGCTATTCTGAAGGTAACTTCTTTTCATCACTGTACGAACAGTTTCAGTCACTAAGAACGATTTCGTGTTGCAAATATAAAAAGACCATTTTTAATTTATTTCATGCTGTACTTATAAGATTGTGTCCGCTTGAAGAGTGAATGAATAGTGTCAAATTATGAACAAACCACATTATAGTCACACCCGGTTAAGCAACAACCTTGACTGAGAGATGATCTGTTCATACCAGTATTCATTCATGGTTTTTATTTTCTAATTTGTCTATTTAATTTGCATGTCTTAGCGACCACCTGCCCAATATAACCAGTCACCGCTAAATTTAGTCCACCATGAATCCCCATGGAACTGTGTAGAGCAACCCTCAGTTACAATGGTGTGTTAGTTCTTCGTCTATCATTAAGCATGCATTATCATTTGTTTCAGTTATTTCTAACTTTCTCATTGTGTCAGTTCATCTGCCTTTGTTTCTTTCGTTCACACGGTCTTTTAAAATCTACCCACAGCATGCTTACCAACATGTCAGTGGGTCCTACGAGTCTTTGTTAAAAAATAATTTGGCAGTAGATTCCTTGCTTAAGACTGTTTCATGCTCAATCGTTTTCTCTTAAAAAATATTGGTTCCAAAAACAGAGCTGAGATGTACTAATAGTAATTACTTTCTGAGCTTGTGCGCATACATTTGTGACATGCCAAACAGCAGGTCTCGCGCATTAATTTCTGCACTTGATCGAACATGGCGAAAACATGTTGAGCCTGAGTGATTAGGTGAATTAGATACTTGACATATTTAAATTAATCTGGACCAAATCTATTTAAGCAAGCACCCTATTTCGTTCAATTAATTAGAGGGGATTATTCGGAAAACTTATATATGTTACCGGACAATGATCATAAAAATAAAAATTCATTGTTATAAAAGGAACAAGTATGAAAAACGAATGTTCATAGACGTCGTCTATAAAGAGGTTTACTGGCTTATTACATAACATTCCTTGTTTAAGTCATGATATAATAGTTCTATTTTCCGCTACAAACTATTTACAGTCATCTAATCAAAGAAATATAAGGGACGGAGTGATGGCTAAGTTTCATCTATTTAGATTTTGTATCGTTGATCCTTTGACAGAATATTTTTAGTTCCTTTAACATGTTGGTAACAAATATGAATCAAAATTATATGTCGATAGCCATCACACACAGGAGGTACAGTGATCCTCATTGCTAATGAACATTGGTTTACGCATTCCGGGATATGAATATTAAAGTTTACACCCAACTACACACTCGTTCGTATACAAATACTACATGACAACAAACAAGAGGTAGAAATATACACACTGAAGAATAGCAACTTGTATTTATTAGCTAAGTTCTACTGTACGTAAAGCACATGTACCATTTTCGTTTTAGTTCACTATTATTAAAATTCAGTTACTCATTTACTTGCTTCTTGGGATGACATGGGATATCTCTGCCGATATCGATAATAGCGGGTCAACCGTAATTTCGAAAGTGGTTCGGGGAAATGAACCAGGGACACTTTTCAAAATCGGGGCTCGAGCTATAGAATACGTTGCTGATAATATAAGAAAGTTAAACTAAAGTATATAAAAAAAAAACAAAACAACACAGGATGATTTCAGTCGTGCTATAAGGATTTGAAGTCACTATTTTTTCTAGTCATCTTGGAGCCTGTAAGTCGTGTACTAGATATTTTATAGAAAGGAGATTCAACGATGTGATACTTAGTACAAACACATAAATACATTAAACCTTCATTACAGCGACCAACTTGGTTGCAAGCAAAATCGTCTTGATATCGAATTTGTTGCCCTGTCTACCGATTTAGGCTTATTTACGGTATCAGATTATGTTTTTCCGTTATTCTGAACACTGAACAGAGAGATTAAAAACAAAGACAACTTACCGGTCGTATTTTTTATTTGCTCAAATATTTTTGGTTTGCTAACAAATATTTGCACTGCTTTCTATGTTAACACTGAGGATGAGAATTGTTTCATTTTTTTTCCCTTGGTATATGACATAGCTGTAAACGTTATGCACTCTCTTCCGCGCCAGGGAGGTAGATGTAGATCACAATCCTGATTGATAATTAATCATTTCAAGAAAAATTAATTAACACGTGGTCAGCTGATTTCAGACCTTGAGGCAGTGTCCTTTTAATGGTCAGTTATATAGGTTCTTTTCACTTTAATTTCAACAAATCGATGTTGGGATATGAACTCGAACATTCTGTTGTAACAGTGAATTTAATTGTGTGTGCGCTCGTTTCGATCGATATTTCGTCGTGAGGATTATTACGTCATCACGAATATATTTGTTACGTGAGATGACTGTAATATATTTCTTTGTTTCAAAAAACAAAATGTCACCATCCAGTATGTTCGAAAGTTTGCCTTGCTATATTTTGGGAAATAAAATCCTAAATCGTAATTGTCGGGACTCTGTAAGAATATTTTCAACGATTGTAAGAACCAGTAGTTTCTCAGTTTTTATAAAGCGAATTTGTCACTCTATTTGAATAAATTTAAAAAAAATGGGAGAGGTAAAAGAGCATTAACAATTTGTGTAATAAACTGTGTATTTCAACATAACATTGTTTTATCTTACTTCAAGCCGCTTGTGAGCTGTTTTATCTTACTTCAAGCCGCTGGTGAGACTGGTTACTGGTCCTCTGAGGGCGTCTCTCCGTGCTCTCCATGTGAGACAGGAACTTATCAGCAGTAATATGGAATGGTCCAGTGTAGCAGATTAATCAATTACATAAATTACAGACTAGGTCTAATTTGCCTACAGAACTCTTCATCATCGAATAGGCCACTAGCTGCTATGTATATCACACCTTTATAGGCAGCAAAACTACTTCTGTATTGATACATTATAGCTGTTATGTATGGTATCTACAATTTCTAGCCATACCGTTCTGTTACAAGCTCGGCATATACGAGGTCTATTTGAAAAGCTTTGAATATTTTATCACACATTTTTGTTTCTTCTTATCTCTTTGAACATGTAAATAAAGGTAATGCCCATCGATATACAGACTAATGCTGTAAAACAACCGCTACGTTAGCCTAGTGGTTAGAACGTCCGCCTTGGATGCGGGAGGTCTCGGGTTCGAACCCCAAGACCAAAGACTTATACAAATGGTGGTAATTCATTGTAATATCCTACAAGTGTGAGGTGGTTTCATCATTTTACAGATGGGCATACATCCATAGAAGATGATCCACGTTCTGGAAGACTGTTGTCTACCATAGGAGTGAAGTTTCTGTCGTGAAATATATTTCTTTTATAATGGGCATTATTTCATGAGCTGTTTTTAATATATTGAAGAATCATATGAGATTCAGAAAGGTTTGTGAAGATGGGTCCCGCATTTGTTGACGGCTGATCAAAAACAAAATTGAGTTTAAATTGTCAAATATTGCAAAGAGTGATCAGAGACGTTTAAATGAGATTTTCTCAGACTCAAGAGAAAACAATAAAGTTTGGATCGGAGAAAATGAGCAGATACCACAGTTTGCTCAACGTAGTCGGAGTGTCAATATAGTTTTATATACATTATTTTTCGATGCAAAAAGGATATGTGGTCCAGGTCCTTGTCCCCGTCTCTGTTAATCTCACTGCACATTCTGATGCTTTCAGTGTGTTGCCTAACACTGTGAAACAACACCGAACCACGTCCACGAACAGGTACCCGGGGTTACATCTACTCCATGACAACGGACCGGCGCATAAATGCGCCGTATTGACGGATCTCATCAAGAAGTACAGTTCTGAATTACCTTCAAGTGGGTTTTGGCTTAATTCCCTTATCAAACATTTGTTGATGGTCGGTGGATTGGAAAGCTGCGATGAGATGGAAGTACATTTTTCCAGTGCGCGAACAACACTTCAAAAAGTACACGGGAAATACTTTGATGGGATACACTGACATAGACTTCACTTAAGAAGACATTTGTTGTACAGGGCACAAATATTTCGAACGTTTGAAAAACTCATAGTAAAAGTTAAAGAGGTGAACCTAAAGCTTGTGCGGGTCTCTTACATGCTACACATCAATAGCGTCTAGGATAATGTATGGTGCTTACAATGAATTAAGAATTTGCTCCCCGTTGAATCATGTTATTTTGTTAAGGTTTATTATGTTAAATTTTGTTTTCCTTTGGGAATGGTACAGACGTTGAAAAACTTCTCAATCAGTGATAATAGCACCTGACACTATATGTTGACGCTTATAAATTAATCTAAAAACCAAGTCTAAAACCATTTTTATTTTGTGATATTAGGAGTTGACACTATTGGCGCTAATAAACTTATGAACTGATACATGTTTCGAACAACAACTTTATCGAATAATATTGATAATTGAGAAAAGACCGTTCTTGTGAACAAAAATTATGAAGACTTAAATTTTATTACTTTAGATCAGAAGAGATTTGCTTCATATATAAACACAGTTTCAATTTTATGTAGAACTGCTGTTGAACAACCTTATATTGATACTCGGTTCTGAGAGCTTAGAAAATATTTTACATAAGTAAATACCAAATGAATGTTAAGAATATAAACACAGTGGAACATTTGAAGCGGATATAACAATATGACAGGGTAAATGTTCTTGTTGAGGCTTTCAGTTTCCAGAGCTTTTGACTGCCATTGAAAACCCTGTTTGGGAGGAATGAAGGCCTAAGGTACTAGAAGTTGCCAATTTTCAGAGATGATTTTAATATAAAGACCTTCCTTTCTGTTGTTGAATATTTATGAGCTTGATATGTAAACTTGTATAGTCTGAAAATGCTGTAAACTAAAGACAAAATAGTGAATCTGATTTCCGAAATTACGAATATTGTACTCTCATTGTCATTGTTTCCTATCACAGAGTTTGAGATAGTTCTCCAGGCTGGACGTGTCAAAAATTGCTCCCTGAAACTGATTACCTCGATGAACATCTCTAACGATGCGAGTATAAGGCAGTCTCACTGGTTCTGAGAAGGTCGTCCATTTGATGGATGGAGAATAGCAGATCCTGTCGCTGGAATTAGCATATGATTTGAAGATATCAATTAATTTGTAAGAATGATCTAATTAAATATCGTAAAAATCATAGGAATAATATTTATTCAACTATGTCAGCTCTATTTAAATTGTATAAGTGAATCTTCTGAAAACGATCACAAAATTTGCTTCAATACACATGTTCAGTATCTCGTGAACTACTTAAAATTATGGCTGAAACTACTGAAATCTTAAACAGGCAGCCGTTATGTTCTATGTGTATAGAAGATTTGATTTACTCTATTAAACTTAAATACGTTTCAGAAATTTAATAAACATGAGTTGATTTGGAAGGTATAAATTTGAGATCCTAATATACCATTGCTTATAAAACCTTCTAATCCATCTCGTTTTTAACTGTCGGTTATTTTAGGAAACGATTACAATTGGTTGTTATTTGTCTACACTTTTAAGCAGCCTCTAATGCATGTGCGATTTCAAGTGTATCTTGACAAATTAAGCAACTTGTTTTTATTTATTCATATTCATATTTTCGTTTTGCTCTAGATATGTTCTCCCCATCGATATGACACATCCATCACTGAATAAGATCGACATTAAAGGAAAAGTAAAACCCTCAGTACGAGAACTAAGTAATTGGACGAATTTACTTTAATTGCGATGGTGTGTGTTGCTAATGTCATTCATAATAATATCAGTAGTATTAGTAATATTATCAAAGTATTTTTTATTGCTATTATTGTTATCATTTGTTTTCATTGAGACAATTATTTGTTCTATGTTGTTCCCCTGTAATGCATATTGCAGTTGTACGTATTGTCGCTGACAGTGATGACACTGTTTTCATCTTAAAAAACAATTACGTCTTTCTTTTTCTTTACTTTCGACACCTAAATTTAACAGGCTAGAAAAGAAACATTTCTTGCTGTGAAAACATAAACATAAGAATTTATTAGTCTGATTTCGGAGTTGTATCAACACATATATATTTTAGCGTCAAGGAATAATATCCTCATATTTTTATTTATAAGAAGTCTTCACATGTATTTAACAAACCTGCACGTGACTGATGAACGTTGACATTCCATTGTTTTGATGAAGGACATTGCAGTATTACTTTGTACCTCGACTCCGAATTAGCAATGATTCAACAGATCTGCACGGATAGGATGCAGTCTGCTTCACTCAAACTTGGAGGAAAGTATGAAGCGTTTTATACCAGACGATATCGTGTAACCGGAGGAGGAAACGAAGGTTGGTTACTTCGAAAGAACCCTATATGTTCAGTATGTCAAAAATACAAGCTTTTAGATATCTGGATGAATGTGACTCACCGCCTAGACATATTGTTCAACTTATCTTTCATGACTATCATTGCAAAATCGGTAATAAAAGGGATAGAATAGTTCAGACACACATCCCCAGTTTTCAGCTGACTGATAAATATTGAACTAATTCAGGTCCCGGGTGTGAAACACACACACACACACACACACACACACACACACACAATATAGGCTGATTAGGCCCAAATGAAAGGCTCATTCGGCCCAAATGCCATGCTGACTCCGGCCAAGTGAAATATTCAAAGAAAATAATAGAACATAAATACCCGTTTTATTTTAGAAGTAATTATTGTTTTTGCAATTATATTAAAAGAATGTAAAAGGTTGATTTTCAGCTTTTAAATTTACATCAGATAGTTATTAGAAAATGTCTACCTGAATTCACAACAAAATAAATATGATCTATCGGATTTTGGAATTTTTTGACCCAAATAACTTTTCCAATGTTTCATTAAGAAAAAATATAAAAGTTGACTTTTCATAAATTAGGCTGTATCAATTACATCAAACAGTAATGTAGACAAATTGACCCAATGTATTCTTTTATTTCTTGATAAGTTGAACAACAGTATAACCAACTTTGCTCCATCATTCAATGTTAATATACTCTTAATCGTTGAATGGTTGTCTTTTTGAGTAAAATCTCGTACCAGTAAACCAACTTATTTTCATTTTAACCTTTGAAACATTTTGAAATATTTAATTTGAAGCATATATTGAATCAATTAAATATTTATTTCTGAATATATATTTTATATTAATAATAATACTTCTATATAACCAATGATTGCAAAGTCATTTCAGGTGAGCATTATATTTTGTGTTCTACAATGGTATTAAAATCATTAAAATGGCAAATGACATCAAAAGTGCCTTAATGATAGCGGCATTGGTCAAACGGATTTGGCCAATTCATGGCCAGATTATTCCACAATTAGTGTTTGCAGTTAAATTAATTAAGAACACAATGATCAAACAAGTTATAAACAAACAGTGATAATTTAGGTTACGATGGTATCCGAGGGTACACTCAGGAGATACCAACGTAAATAGAAGAGGAGGATTCTGGGTCGCTTGATGGCACTGTAGAAATCCTACGTCGAGAATAGGCACCCGCTTATAGAGGCAAGATGGAGCACTTACCCCCCTCCCTCGATTTCACCTATAAACATGTTGTGGCCGACATCCATAAAATTTAATGGATAACCACTACATGTTTGCCCCCGCCCCTCCGGAAAAATATTCTATGGGCGCTCTTGACGCAAAGAAACGGATCTCCGCCAGACAGATACTGAAGTTGCTTGCCAGCATATATTGACCATGTTATTTTCTCTGCTGCTATATTATCTAAATAATGTTATTTTAAATAATAATTTGCTTCTTCTTATCTTTGTACAATATACATTATACACTTTCAATTATAATTACATACAGTTAAATAATACATAATAAATTCAGCTGATGAAAATCAGTTACGGTGCTCACATTTACTCAGAGGAGGTAACAATATTAAGAAAATATAGACGTATGATATTGACGTGTGATATTGAACTAAATGATAAATTATACAGGACCTCACTTTCAGTTTTTAGTATATACGTTTTATTTAATACTATAAGTATATAGTACAATAGACAATATAAAGATAAATTCTACATAAATCTAAAAAAAGTCACAAACCTACCCAGACTTGTATGTGTAGACATACGTATTGTAGTGCATTAACAAACTCGGACCAATATCTATCTATCTATCTATCTATATCTATATATATATATATATATATATATATATATATATATATATATATATAGTGCTCCTGTGTGGATGATATTTGCACGTTTTGTTCAGTAATTTGGATACAACTAAATGATACAGTATGAATTGACATAAAACAAATATAATAATGTGCTTTAAACAAAGATGTTTAAAATATATTTCATCTTATAACAGAGATAATCAGTCATGGTTGGAATCAGCCAATAAAACATATGTATTTCAAAACGTCCATCATCCTAATCAGCCTATGAAAAATATGTGTTTCAAAACGTCCAGAAAGGATATATTTCTTTACTGAATGATCGTACCATAAAATTACAGAAACATCACCAACAAGGATGCATTTGATTTCCTACGTTTTGTTCAGTATTAGTTACATCTGTACAGATTCATATTCCCATAGATTCATTACCGAAAACTTTGCCGATGATAGTTTTGTCGGACGTATATCGCAACTGAATATATAGGATATCATTAACATCACCTATAAGAAAATGGGTGCTTTTTCGGAAAGCGCTGGGAATCTGGTCCCATGGCAATCCTTGGAGGAGGCTGAATTATCTGGAACTTACATGACACTACCAAGTTCCTGCGACGGTGAGTATACTTATTTAGCTGTATTGGAAATTGTTTTCGATTTCATGACCAATTATCAGTTGGAATTTGTATTCTATTTCATGATCAATTATCAGTTTGAACGATGATTGAATAGCAATTAAATTGTCCACCGTGACGTCTTCTGTAAATACTAAGTTTCCTAATTGCTATATCTTTACCTGACTAACAGTGCATCTTGAAATGTTATCACTTCCGTTGTATCGGGTAGACAAATTCAAAAGGAAATGGTCATCCTGAAATAAAATAAATTACTAAAATAAATATTTGTCATGCCGTAAATGTGGATGGCGAGAACTGTTTCAAATGGGAGAGAAAGTATCACATTAAATCTACTGTAGAAACGGCTTTAGCGCGAAGATATTTGCTATATAAGTATTTAAACAGTAATGTATTTGTTTGACAAAGGCTCACTTTGGTATGCCTGACTTTCTGAGGGATGAAAATGCAGGTTAATTTCCAAAATTGCTAAGTTTAGGCAAAATTAGTTTAAAACAAGGCTGACAAGACATTGCTTCAGCTGTTCCGTCTCTGACGTCACAGAGCCACATGACAGAGAAGGTCGTTAATCTTCGGAGCAGTCGAAAGATCACGTATACTTTAGTCGTTTTCTCAGACACCTTCAGTGATAAAGGCGGCTGAATGCATATGAGAAGTATTTGATAACATTTTTATTGCTGAATTTAAAATATCAGACTTTTAAAAACGATGGAAGAAACCCTTTGGACGTATTTTTATGATAGTTTACTAAGCATAGGCAAGTAACTATAAAAAATTCTTCTGCAAATCTTGCTCACAATCTAGAAATTTAAAATAAAACAAAAATAAAATTATCTTATTTGTGGAGGTTATATCTACTAAACAAACTTTGTATATAAATTTATTAATTATATTATCAATAGTATAAGTGCTCAACATGATCTACTGTCTGTTAAATAAATGTTTTATAACTTTATTAAGAGGTTAACGATAAGGAAAGGAACATAAAAAATTCTCAGGTTTCATTTTATTGCAGATAAAAAATGAATGTTCCAGCAGCCCCCGAGTACACGGAAACTGCACAGATGGTTTCAATACTTTCACTTGTATGTGTGCAAATGGTTTCACGGGGAACACCTTGTGAGGTCAACGTCAATGATTGTGACATTAACGTCTGTATAAACGAAGGCACCTGCATTGTTACTAAAGCTTGTTACATATGTATTTGTCCCTCTCTATATACTGGAACGTAAAATGAAGACAACATTCCAAATCTATACCATCAGAGTTAACGACAGTTAAAATCTTCTCTATGTAACTATACATTTCTACAAGCAAAGACAGGATCATTTAATACGATGAATCGTTATGCCAAACTATTCTTAACTGTGAACAAAATAAAATTAAATACAGCTGATAAATGAATGCGCTCTATTAAAGAGACTGCCAGAATTAGCATAGGCAGCTGTTTTTTAAATTACTTTAAGGGAAATACAATTTTGTAGTAGATGTTGATAGTTATTCTTGTTCAGCATAAAACGCTATGATTGGACGAAGCGTTTGTTACGCATAGAACAAATCTAGCATGTATGCGTCACAGAAAATAATTCCATAGTATCGGTTTTAGTTGACACAAAAAATATACTGGCCTAAATAGTTATGCAAAATCATTCCTAATTATTAACTTTACCCAGTCCAGGAGAATAGGATAAATGAAGGTGGACTTGCAACTGATATAGGTGTATATGTCAAAGACTCAAAATTTCTTTGTCGACGTTCCTTGTTATTATTTTGAAGGAAATGAGACAATTATGATAGACACAAACGAACAATAGGACAACATAGATTAAAAATTTATCATTGATATGAGATTTCATATTGTCATAATTTTAGTACCACTATAACGTCTCAAGATATTTGTTCATTTTTCTGATCCTCCAATATTCTGTTTTTCGTAAATTAGCTTTAGTTTATGGATAATGAGAAGCTTAGAATAACTTTTCGGAATGCAGTGTAACATGTGACTTTGGCACACAAATAAGAACCCGACTCTGTGACAGCCCTTCACCAGACAGTGGCTGAAATGATTGCAGTGGAGAAGGACAAGAGACAATGGCCTGTAATGAAACAGAATGCACAGGTATCCAAGTACAAAGTTTGAAGCAGGACAGTGCAGATATACTATCGAATTTGTGTTTCAGAGATGCAATGGATTTTAAGTTTGGATCGCTACCTCCTCAAAGCGGCCTCTAAAAATAGCGAGAATCGTTTTGTAACTGCACGAGCCTTTATCTTGTTCATGTCATTAACCTTCTCTTAACGGTCATATATAATTTCCATCTATTCTACATAAACTTAATATCGCTATTAATGTACTATATGGAAAAGAAACAATATTTATCAAAGTTTGTATAAGTTTCAATCTACCATGGTCAGATGATTACAATATTTATTTAAAGCAAATAATTCCATTTCAAATCCATTGAAATCGTTTAATTAGTTTGTAAGAGGAATTCTTCTGGTAACAGAACAAACAGGCCATAAATGCTATATCGCAATTTACAGTCGAACATGTATAATAAAGTGATTTACATTTTATGATACCACATGCATTGACGCCCAGAGAGACCAGTATGTAAAGGAACGAAACATTTGTGAATATTTTAGAGAATCGAACATTGAATTGATTATTTGAAGAATACCACTTTTGACTAAGACAAATGAGTACGTAACCCGACTGTTTGATTGTGTTTATGATAGCATGTCATGCCGGCGTCTTATCTGTCACACACACACACACACACACACACACACACACACACATATATATATATATAGTTTCAACGGTAGATTTTGTTTCAACAGTAGGCTATAGAGCATATGCTGTCTAAATTCGTGACGAACTTCCACTGAATAATCATTAGCGAGGTAAGAAAATAACATGAAAAATATTAATTACTACCGTTTTCGAATGAAATAAACATTATACGGAATTTCATCGAAATCCTCCCTGCTTTCCCTTTGACCTCTCTCTCTCTCTCTCTCTCTCTCTCTCTCTCATGCATAATGAACAAATTAAGGGGATATCTGTGAAGTGAGAGAGAGAAGAAAACTGAACTTGCACTTAATACCCTACAAGAACATTGGTCTTCGATACGGTTAGGAGTACACGTTATACGGGATTTTAATACAATGTTCATAATACCAATGATACAAAATTGCATTATCCTGTTGAGAAAGTACGGTACGTTTCTTGGTTAGGAGGGACACACATACTGTAATATATTTCATGCTTTGTTTATTTCTTTTTTTTTTCTTCATATTTTAGAAAACCTATTAATAAGTTTCCTAAAACAGATTGCCTAATATTAATGTACAAAGGCGTCTCCCCCTCACCCGGTTCTCACTCACTGTTTGCTAAGGCAGCGGATAATCGACCAGCAAAGACAGATATGGATGGGCAATAAATGCCTTTAAGGCAAGTCTACCCAACCCATCAATCACCACATCTCTCTCTCTCTCTCTCTCTCTCTCTCTCTCTCTCTCTCTCTCTCTCTCTCTCTCTCTCTCTCTCAAGATACCCAGGAAATACGTGATAAAACGAGAATGGCAGATATTCGCTTGTCTCATGCGACGATGCTTCTAGACCTATGCATGATTATAAAATTTGCAGTCCCATGTACCGACGCAAAGGTGAAGAGAGAAATGGAGGATATAAACGATAGTATCGTCGCTAGTAATATTAAGGAAATCACAAAAATTATTTATATAAACTGTAAATATATTTAAAGGTTTGAATTATCTCTTTTTGGTTCGTCATTTCGTTTAGTTCATATTTCCCACTAGTTCCAATCTGCAAACCGTGAAGTTAATGAATGGGCATTTATAGTGTTCAAAGTAGAGCACGGCACAGCTTGGCTCACTTTAGCCAAGCTGTGCAGTGCTCTACTTTCTTCATTTAAACCATCTATCCTGTTTAAATCTTCAGTGTGTCGTATATTTATTTAATCAATATGATTCAAAATAGAAGTTCAATAAATAAAGGCACAATCAATTTACAACGAAAATTATTATTAGCCGCAAACGGTAAAGAGCTACATTTTGTGGTGGACACACTAAGCAGGGATGTGTATAGTTCATTCATTCTGTCAACACACAGTTCCCTGTAGTCAATGAGGTAATTGCTTTGGAAATGCATTTATGTGTATTTTTATGTCATGTAAATAAAATATATGTATATTATGTACGCTTTCTCTTTTGATCTACCACTCGTTGTATAATTTTTTCACTAAAAGGAAAATAAGTCTCGTTTCCTTTTAATGAAAAAGGTAATAAATTGCATGGTATGTCAGAGATACAGCATCCATTCTATACATATATATTCTCCCTCTCGTTACACCTTGTACATACACCAAGTTCACATTTTCTTTTCATTCATCATGGTCTGGTCAGTCTCGTAACATATGCCAAATCACCACGCTTTCTTGCCGTTTGGACAAATTCTGTATGACGTCCATAATTAAATGGAAATAAATGTCTTGAGTTCAGCGGATCGATTGAATAATATTACGGCCTTGCAAGGTACGCTTCAAGGCACCTCTGGGGTCTCAAACTCGTAAATACTAGAAATATATTTGTATCTAATCACATAATTAACACACATCATGAAAAAGTAATTTCACATTTCTGTGGTTTTTCTTGCATTACTTTTGCATGACCCATCGGTAATCATTTCCTAAAATAAGATTAGTAACTTTACCCCTTTCGCCATGAATCCCGACCCAAACACATAACACAAAGAATTATTCATCTCTCATATCAGTAAGCTCTTGTACAAAATAATAATAATAATTAATTAATAATTAATTAATTATGTTAAGAAAGAAGGAGTGTCCATTATACGAAACTAGTTCATGATACTAATCTCGTGAAAATTGTACACTTTAACGTTTGCTCCTAGAAATTGGTCTATTGCTCGATTTGAGAAATATTTTCCCAGCACAGAGTCATCATAATCAACAAATAATCACTATTACGTAACAAGCTATAATATTGATCGAGACGTAAATACTCATGGCATATACTATAGATTTATTAAAATCTCTGTCTCTGTCTCTGTGTTTATCTATCTATCTATCAGTACACACGCACAGACACACACACACACACACACACACACACACACACACACACACACACACACACATATGAGATGTTCCCAATAAACATTGACCGCTTCGGTGGCCTAGTAGTTAGAGCGTCCTCCTCGGATGCGGGAGGTCACGGGTTCGAACCCCGGCCTAGTTATACCAAAGACGTTTTAAAAAATGGTACTAACAGCTACCTCGCTTGGCGCTCAGCATTACGATGTTAGTGTTAGGACTGGTCGACCTGGTGTCAGGATAATGTGACTGGGTGGAACATCATGTCATATGTCTGTGGCACGATGCCCCAGTGAGAGATATCACTATAAACTGTCACACTGCAGACATCGTAGCTATATGACTGAAAATTGTTAAAGCTACGTTAAAAATCTAAATCACACACACACACACACACACACACACACACACACACAATGCATATTAAACATTGTAAAGAAAATATGTAATTACTATTCAAACTATGTTTTAAAATTATTTCAAAAAGCCACCGAAATTTTAATAGCTACATTACGTTGCGTCCGTGTGTGTGTGTGTGTGTGTGTGTGTGTGTGACCTACCTAAGTTTAATAATTCAGCAAACGGAGAGTAACAAGGGGCACAAACAAGATGACTTTATCGTCAGTTGAATGGAAGATTTAGTAGATGTTTATCTCATTCTTTTATATTTTTAGCGTTCATGTTATATATGAGTTCCCATCGTCCATCACTCCAGCAAAGAATTGAGAATCAAACTTCCGCCTTGTAATCGACTACAATATAATGATCAGGCTTACCCACTAACATACTAATGCAGACTTCACACACAAAGATCCGAGACTGACGTGAAGGCAGACAGATATAATGTTTAATCATGCTGAGGAAACTATGCTTATCATTTCTTTTGTATAGTATTTGTGCAAACGGTCAGGCTAAGGTAAGTTTCTTTTTATTTTCTTGCATATTCAAGTTTATGCAGATATACACAGACAATGAGGAATTAAGGTTAAGTATGCTATGACAATTTAAACTTTCGCGAAAGCGGGTGACACGGGGTGCTGGGTACGTGTGGACAAATTGCACTGGACTAAGTTCTTACTTCACAGGAGAGATACAAAATGAAGATATTAACATATTAAAAGTGTGTTTATGTTTTGTGAGTATATATGTGTGTGTTTGTGTGGGTGATACAGATTGCCGTACGTTCGCTACTGTATTTTATTGTTTTCTGCAAGAACCATTGTTACGTCAAGGTGCAATATGAGTAACAGTTGTGGTTTTCTTTCCATTTAATTCCTTTTTGTTTTTTTTCATTTTTGTTTTTGTTTCTGCTTTTTCTCAAAAAGTCAAAATTGTTGTTTCTTATGAGCACATGGATCTAAAGCTTATGGATTGCTTTAAATGCTAATTGTACTTGATATTTTGTCCTTTTTATTGCAGTAATTAGAAATATACATTATGACACTGACGAATGATCGATGAAAAGTCACAAATCGATATTTCAGTGGCAATTAAGTGTTCTAAAATTGGATTGATAGAGCTTTGAATCGCATCTTAACATTAGATATCTTATTCATGGAGTTATATATTTTCTCCTTCAGATGCTTTGGAGCAATTTTATTTATCTATTCATTTCATCTGGTGATAAATTAACATCCAGCCAAGTCCATCGAAATGATGACTATTGAAACTAACCTGGTGTGGACAGACAAAGAACGCACACGTAACGAACGATATTGGATACAACAATTGAAAACTTTTGGAGAGCTTGTCCTAATTGAGAAAACCTAACCTTCCCATTCTCAAAACTACAGCCATTCATCAGTTTTTGCACATATATTTTATTTTGTTATGATTTTATTGTCTTTATTATAATTATCATTATTATTAATGTTAATAATAATAATAATAATAATAATAATAATAATAATAATAATAATAATACTATTATTATTATTATTATTATTATTATTAGTTGTAGTAGTAGTAGAGTAGTAGTATTGTCTTTTATCCCGAAACACAATTATCTTAATATCTTTTCTTCAGAGCCTGGTTGCTTAACTCTAAATATAAATAAATATTAAACATAAAATTTAATTTTCAAACCGTGTAGATGGCGTTGATCTCTCGCCTCGCTGTGCTTCCGTCCTTTGTTAACAACTTAGACTTAGGTTCCAAGAGACTGGTTCGATATGCGATAGACAAAACAAACCGCTCGTCTATTATTTTTGCACAACCTTTAGTGGCTATATCTCTTGTTGCAAATTGTCCCAAAGTGATTTGAAAATGTAGAAGTCCAGAAGTTTTCATATATTTTGTGTCAAGTATTTGTTTTTTAAGTGTAAGTTATACTTTTCCCTGACGAAGAATTTTTTTAGCCTGAGACGTTAGGAAAACATTTTGAATTTGCACCGTTATCAGTTTATGTTTCTACATATTATGTTCGGCATGGAGATGAGCTGAGAAAGTTTTTGATCAATTCAATCGACCCAAAATGAAATTTTAAAAAAAAAATATTAATAAAGGAAAAACTAATTATAATATACAGAATGATCTGGCTTACGGAAGATATCTTAATGAGTGATCATCCTCATCAAGAATCTGTGTATGGGACTGAGGTAAAAAAAGGAAACCAAATGTCATTGAAATAGGCTTTTACTGTTATTTATGTTTTTGGTCGCAAAGAAAAATGAATCATGCCAGTTACTTTCTCCTTTGTTCTAGATGCAGTGTTAAGTTGGCGTATCGTATATCCTCTTTTTAGGATTGTTCCTTAAGTGGGTTGCCTCTTGGGAACATAAGTACGGAACTTCAATGCAAGCTTAATGATCAACCTCTTCGTCTCAATGAGGAATCATACAGAATTCCTGTAAACTCAAGATGCGCAGAAACCGCCGAGCAGACTGTCGAGTGAGAATGCTCAAATGGAATATGGCGAAAATCAACTATATCAGGTAAACGATCAATAGAGAATGCAAAGAACCCACTATATATTAATTGTTGCCCATAATTTCTGTCTGGAAATTTCGTCCCTTATTGTTTGCTTATGTATTTACTTATTACTGTAGTGAGGGCCAAAGAAAATACGCATTGTTCAAAGCCCTTTTGTTCCTTGAAAACGGGAGCAGACTCTAATAGGAATAAGTCACAATGCATGTGCAAACAGGCAATCAATCTACTTAGAAGATGTAAAACGTGTTATATCAGCAAATAAAGAGACAAATAGAAAAAAACAAAAAACAGATAGTTTTGATACGTTATCACAAAAATAAATTTATGCTTTTTATTGTAAGCAGCAAACGAAACAGTGAAAATAATTATTTTAAAAAGATTGAAATTGAGTAGATGTAGACTCAGATAAACCTATAACGTATTTTTGTAAATATTCTCTTGCAACTACAACCTTAGAGATAATGTCATATTATTTCGTTTCAAGTAATGAGTAAGACTGAATATGTAAGTATTATCTTGAAAGATAAACTTGACCCATTAGGTTTGTAATTGCAAATTAAGGTATCTCCCCTGAGCTGTAAAGCGGCATTACGATCGATATAATGAATTCAATTGTTCTTGGACTAAGCTGCTTAATAAATATACCGTCTGCAGAAAAAGAAGAAAATTAAACAGACAACGCCTTGAATACAAAAATTTGTTATAAAACCACAATGATTTACATGACCCCATAACCACAATGAATTACATTACCACGCTAAGTTACAATACCCCATGACAACACTGAATTATATTACCACATTACGACACTGTTACGAGTCTAGGCTCTCACAAAAAGTAACAAGAAAAGAGTGAAGACAACAAGCTTTGTAAAATTTAACAAATAATTTATTTCCCTAGAAAGTCAAGATAAAAAAATGAGAAAAAGAACTTAGGGTTTTACGAATGAAATCCAAAATTGACTGAAGAATTAAAAAATAGAAGTCCTATTATTAAAAGGTCCTAAATGAATCTGAGTTTGAGTCCCGATGAAATTCAAAATGGAGGGCGATGACGTCTGTTGCAACCTTCAAAGTGCTGTTGTGTCAACATTTCCTTGTTGAATCACAGAAAATAATATTCCAGTTTTGAATTCTGAATAAATTTCAATGAATGCCTTAGTTCAAGAATTCTGTATGAGCACTTGTATTTCCAGGGAAAATGAACACTTTATATTGAATAAAATAATAACTGAACTCAAACTGGTCACGACATATGTTTGTAGCCCGACTGAACAAATTCTATCAAGAAAACAGTTATACGCTAAACTTTAAGACGCAAAACAGATTCCCGGATGAAAGTCATATGGTCACCCTTCCAGAACAAAATAGAAGCTTTTGTACATGCTAACATCACGTACTCCCAGTATGGACTTAACTGAAATCAATGGTTCTTACTCTGGGAAAGAATAGAACAAAAAATAACAAACAGTTGTTTACCAGAATCCTTGCTGGTTCTGAATCAAGGTCAGCAACTAGATACAGTGTTTCTATATTATAACAGTCAGGTCAAACAGAACTGAACCGAATTTCTGAAAACAATTGTCAAATCCAGTAAACAAAATTACCTTATAATAGCATGTAATGGAATACAAAATGTAAAACTAACAAGCAAATAATTAATTTACATATACAAAACACACACTAAGTTATATTACACCTTAGTCACACTGAACTACATTATCCCATTACCGCACTATATTAAACTACCACACTACGTTACATTAGCCCACAGCTACGCCGAATTACATTGCTCAATACAACACTAAATTACATTATCCCATGACAACATTGAATTTTAGTGCTCATTACGACACTAAATTGCATTACCCTTTGACCACACTGAAGTACAATACTCATTACGACACTAACTTACATTACCCCATGACCACACTGAATTCGTTTAAAACATTGAATCGTTAACCATAATGTCATGTTCAGACACCTTGAAAGGAATGAACAGGCAGATATATAATAAGTAGTTATTGTCTGTTTATCATGAAACAAACAACAACACATGCACGAACGCACCAATAAACGTACATACAAACATCTGAAAGTGAAAACACAAATGTCAGCTGAAGAACATAAATGGATAAATACCGTTAAAACACTCTCTGGTAAGCCTCATCTAACTAGTTACAAACAAACAAGGTGAAACATTGGTTCAAGATTTAAACTCTTTAAATTCGCATTTATTATTATTATTATTATTATTATTATTATTATTATATATATATATATATATATATATATATATATATATATATATATATATATATATATATATATATATATATATGACTGCAGATTGCAAGCAAATAGAAGCCTGGGTGAATAAACACAACTGGTATCAGCATAAACTCATTGTTTGAAGTTACAGAGAGGATATCAAGGACAAAGATTATTTTTATTACAAAGCAAACCGACCTCAGAAGCTGACTTTGGATAATTTTAAACCGATGTTTTAAAGGATATAAATACAAAAGATATTTTATTACAATACAAGCCGACCTCAGAAACCAACTTTAGATTATTTTAATTGTGCCGACTTTTTAATATTACAAAGTCAACCGACATAGGGAAGCTAGCAATGGTTCCTTTACACTGGTATTCAAGGGAAGTTTGAAAATAAATTGAAACAATGTAACAATGTTTAAAGAGACACAAATATAGTACTTCGTGCACGGACATCGATGACTCATAATCGCCCAAAAGATTGGAGAAAATAAAATCTTTTGACGAATTCGTGTAGGCCAGAAGAGAATAAGATGATAAGCCGATAATATGATCATTCGAATGGATGAAATTCCAGTGTATTTTGACCTCATTTCTGGACGGACTGTTGAGAAGACGGCGGTTAAAAGTGTGAGAATTGGCCCAGTTGGTGCAGATTTTTTCGTTATAAATCTGACTTAGTCCTTGCAGTTTCTGCTTCAGGAGATGTGTTGCCTTCAACTAAACATTTTTCACGCTATGATAAAAGCTAAAACCATATTCATTCACCTAAAGAATGGATCGTTCATGTGTAGGAGAAGGGTTGGGTAGATGAGATGATGCGGCATTGGAGTAAATAGCTTGTTTTGTTTTTTTTTAAACCAAGTACAGTTTTATATTATTTATGATAAATTTCAGCTGGAGTGCATTTTCCGACATGTAATGTTTGCTTGATTTAAAAGGTGCCTCACAACTTATGACTCGAAGAAAAAAGATGTATTCCAGGACATA
>JAECUM010061606.1:0-11103 GCA_016617855.1 Megalonaias nervosa
AGAATACAGCATTTGGTTCATGTAGTCCTGAAATAACAGAATATTTAACCACAAATGCAATGTATATGAACAAATAAATTTCTTTCTTACTACAGTGTCCTACACACAAGCATATAGTCATAAAATACATACACATACATACAAACATTAGATTAAAACAAACTGTATTTCTACAAATAAAACTCTTACTTGCTACATTGTCTAACACCTCACATATAATCATAAAATACATACATACATTTGATTAAAACACACATAAGATATACATGTTGGTTTGCGAGATTCGAAAGCAATGGGGATATCCAAGTTCTACATCGTAGTTCTTTTGAGCTATGGCAAAATCATAAAGAAACACTGTTTTAAGCTCGTTGTTAAAATAAAGAGGATTGGTGGGTTGTTTCATATCACTGGGAACGATATTCTACAACTCATCTGCAGAATATCTTAAAAATATTTTGATAAAAAGTCGTTTTGAGTTTAGGCAAATGAAGATTATAGTACAAAATAGACCGTATTTCTTGTGAATGGATATTGAAAGCTGAAGTTAGGAGATCATAGATATATTATGGAGCCATGTTATAAAAAATGTTTGATATGTAACAAAATTTAAATGTACTTCATTCTATAATATTAAATGCAACTACTTTAAAAGTAACGAATAAATCTGAGAATGGATAGTCTTTTCCTGCAACAATTCAAGCGATTCGTTTTGGGAGTTTGGTTATCTGACTTAGTAGGAACCATAATCAAACAAAGGAAATATGTATCGATTATAAAATATTTTTGCACTGATTATGGGCACATACGCAGAGAATCAGTTCAAAAGGGCTATACTTGAAAATACTGAAAAACACACAAGCTCTATTTGATTTTTTCCACTATAAATGCATGTCAATAATCACACCAAAACATTTTTTGTTTTTGTATTTTATTTAATTTAGTTACCTGGGCAAATATATTAGATGTCCTCTTATTTCTGTATACCTTGCCTTGGTCCAGTTGTCATACAGTTAAATGTTCCATGTTTAATTTCGTTCCACAGTAAAACAGGCTCAACATCCCTTAGTAAAGTTTGTTCAGTGGAAGGGACTGAATCACTCATGGCATGCAAAACTGTGTATCATCTGCAAAAGTTCCATTTTCAGTGGCTTTCAAATGAAGTAGTAAATCATCAGTAAAAAGGAAATAGAGGAAATGGTCAACAATAGAGCGTGGAGGGATTACATTTTTGACATATTGTAATGAAACTCTAGCATTGGCCATATAACGCACAGTTGCCTTCCTGTTACGTAAGAACCAAGCCAGATACTGATTTTGTAGAACTTTATTTACTGAGCAATATTTATTATCTACTAAATTATACGTTTAAAAAAAAGCTAAATAAGTTCCTCCGATTATTTTCCGTCATCTGCTGCTTCTATCCATGTATCAACCAACTTTGTAAGAGCAGTGTGGCATGAATATGAATGCTTTTCTCTGGAACTTGATTTTGAGTTATGGGCAATAGTATATTTCTTTAAACATCGGCAAAGATGAAGGACGGTGTTTTCTCAAAAGTGTAAGATTAGTTTGTAAAACTGATAAAGATCCATAGTATTTTGCTGAAGATCTATCACCTTGTATAAATACTGGGAACACTTTGGAGAATTTCATAGATCCTTGTATGAGCCAAGCTAACAATTGAAATGTAGCAACGTGTGCTGATATGCTGAGTATTGATATTGAGATTTCATCTAGTACAGTTGATTTGGTGCCATCAGGTCTTTTTCTAAAATAGCAATAACATCTCGAACACTTATGTAAAGAAATCTGAATGATACATGAGATGGGAATTCCGACTCCACAAAATCTTTCTGTGCAAATGCACTGGGACATGACACTTCAATATCCAAATGAGCGTTGCCAACGACAAATTGAGTGTTGTTACGTGTGTTGAAATATGGCTAATTCTACGAATGCCGAACTAAAATTAGAATATGAGTACATTCTTCCTACCACGCGATATGGATCTATATATCCAACCATTAGGAAAGCATGTTTTAAATCTCAACCTGTTACAATATATAAACTCACCTCTCGTTTGTAAAGAAAGTCGACAAACATGGTTCTTCCAACTGACATAACGTTATACAACCACGGCATTGTTTCAAATCAAACGATGCAAATATCAGGTAACAAAAGAATTACATGTGGAATCACTACACTCAGTAATATCTCAAGTCTAGATAAGGTACATTTTCTGCCTCAAGCATCTTTTCCTTCACACGAATATCCAGCAACAGGAATAATACATTTTCTGTTATATCTAATACTGTATATGTGGTGAATGTCAATAGTGGAATCGTAATCTTGCCAAAATCCACGTCTATGGCGCGTCAACTATTCCAGCTGATCTGACCCAAATGAACTATGTAGCATTACAAAAGAATTTCCATCAGTGTTAAAAACAGATTTTGTCCGTGTCAAATGTTCTGTTCATTTGGAAGGACATTTGCTCTTCGAATTGTAATTTGTAAGCAAAACAATTTTGCTTTTAATGTTACTGGTTATTGAATTTTACGTGATTGATTAAACGTGCGTCTGGGACTATTTTCTTACGGGCAAGAATTGAACGGTGAATCGTCTGAGAAAGTTTAAAATGAAATCATTACTTCATTTTTATTAGCATTCTTTCCACTAGAATACAACTATGTTTAATAACATAATCTCAAATGAGTAATGAGTTAGTTTAAGAAACTCGTTCAATAATTTTCAGCATTTATTAAACTCGTTTTATAAATTCAATAGGTGAAACACTACTCATTAATGATCATCTCTAAGTTGGGTTACTATCAACCAGGCATGACGGTTTTAAAATAGGAAGAATCACGACTTTATCATCTATACGATATTCTAGATCTCTATAATTAAAGTGTTGAATTATTAACTGCAAGATTATGAATACCAAGAAAGCTTTCTGTTTAATTCATGTGTAATCCAATTTTTAATCATTCAAAGCTTAGGGCATTAATGTAACTTTAAGGATTATATATTTAAATCAAAAACTTTTTATAATTTGTTTGTGGTATTAAGGCGAGGTTCGGAAGCAGTGATCACACCTACTAATTACAAAATTTGCTACAATTGTCATGAGATGCGATTATCGGCTCTACCTTACTGTTGAGCTGTTCACCTTGTCTGCAGGAACTCAATAAATGATTATTTGTCCTTTACAGGAAAATGTTATTGTTACCAAAAGATAATTTCTAGAAACTGTGCATATTCAAAATGGTAAAAATACTAACCTAAACAAATGTTTAGAAAAAAACGCAAATTCAAAGAAATTCCTGATGTACATAAAGTATTTTTAATTTTAAAATAAGATATCGGGGAAGAAAGAAATTATTAAAAGTATGGAGAAATATTTGAAAGAAACAAATATTGTAGACTTATCCAAATTGCAGTGCATGCGATACAAGCCTAGGAATGTTATTTAATGAAGAGTGAACCATATGTAACCATGACTATATGTATGTCGTCTAATCTATTCGCATTTGTCAGCCCCTAACGTTTTGTAAGTCGATGTTATTTACAACAGTAAATTTAAAAATTATGCTCGTCAAAGAAAAGAGAAAATAATAGACCCAAGACATTATCATGCTTAAAATTCGTTTGCTTGCAGGGATAAAATTAATATTGGGTATTATCGACCACATGTAATGGTTATTGTGTGTGCCAAAACTTATATAATCAAACCTAAGGATACTTCACAATTATAAGGTATCAGAGATCACAATAGTGCTGACTGGAGTTTGCACTTGAAAAGACCGCCAAAACAACATGATTTATATTTTGCAAAGTGCGTACCCTATTAAAAAGATAATTATGTAGACACAAAGTATATACACAATCTATGAATGTGATACGTGTTTCCTCCCTCATGGCTGAATTCACTTTGAAAGGAATTGTTTTCCCACAATGTTGTACTCGACATTAGAATACACACAAAAAATCTGTTATTTTCCTTCCTTCAATTCTATATAGCATCTAAATATACAAAGAACATAACTGGTTGTCGTTGTTGATGTCTTTGATAGGTGCAAGAGCAGTGTTTCCACCCAAATTGCAAAATACCAGGCGATGAAGATCATTTTCCTCGTAAAAAGCACATCTGACACGATAAAAAGGTGGAAGGTGGTCAGATTTTACTGAGTTTTGTCGAGTACTTTGTTGCAATAGTTAAACATCCTTCAACGTGATGTTAAGCATTTAAGTAATACTCGGCAGGAAATTTCAGAAATTTAAAAAATAGCTGGGGATTAGCTGGTGCTGGTCCTTTGTTTCTTAAAATTAAGGCTCATTTTGTCTAAGTGTTTGGGATTCTGGACAGTATTCCAGATATTTATTTAGATGATTTCAACTTCCCAATGATCTAAGTGCTCCAGTTGCATGGATTGAGATGATTTGGCAGTGTAACAACATTATTTTAATGGTGTGGAATCCATATTGCTTGGTAATGTCAAATAAAATTTGTCTATAGTGCAATGGCTTTTGCCTCGAAGAGTCATTCGAATGCAAATGATGACTTCCAATGGATGGAGAGGCTTGCCGTGCCTTGAAGGGTTGTGTCTGGCGTTGATATGGCTACCGTTGTTAATAGTCTCAGTATATTTGAACGGGTTATTGACATGAAGGCAGTCCTTACAATTATTGAAGAAATAGTCCACAGTCTCCTTCTTGCAAACTCAAGTTTCCAGTCGCTGTCCATTTATACCATATACCACTAAGATCTCACTGAAAAAGACCATTTGATTTTAGGAATACATTTTCCACACCAAAACGCAGATATGGTTCTTGTTATTCCTGTTGATGATTGTTGGAAGGACGAAATTTGAGAAGGAGGTGCAGTATTTAACGGTATGTTTTCGATTTCCTTTTATAGTCAATCACTTGTAAAACTGCCATCCGAGAACTGAAACTGGGGAATATCATTCCAACGAACTTTCTCTTCCTGTTGGGGCTATTTTCTTTGATCGAGACTTCCTCCAAGATCTTGTAACTCGAGCAAATAAAAAAATTCCTATTAGCTCTTTTCTGTTCATATCTTTCAATTTGTAGGCATGAAGGCAACGTCCTGTGACACAAAACAATTATGTATTCTAGTTTGGTAATTGGTTTTGTTCAGATGCTACCCAACCCCCTGTGTTCAATACTTCTTTCTTTTCATAGTTTCTAAAGAGGTTCCAAGCACTTGTGAGGCGTCACTTGTTTTGGAGAACATCCGATCTTACGACTGATAGTAAGCTTTCACCACACATGGTAACACGTGGATAAATTTGAGTGTATGTTCATGTATAAATTATTTCTATATACGTTCTTTCATGGTTCGTTGAAAACATTCCAAGACAATAACTTTGGTGTCATGATTTTCAGTGGTAAGAAAATGACACATGCCATTTTCTCACTTCTATTTGAAAACTTGGTTGGAGAACTTGGTACTTTGTCCATATGTCATTCAGAGGGTGTCAACCTCTTTGTTTCCACTATCTCTGCACTTCTTTTGTCAGAGGACCCAAATGGAACCCATCTGCCAAATCGAAATGCCAATGATAGTCTATTCCTGCTGTTTTGGTTTACGTTTGTATAACGTGTATGTAGGGTGTTCTAGTAACAATTTTTGTAGAAAAAGACTTTTGAGTTTGGCTTTTGCTGCAAGATGGAATTCTTGAATTCTTCAGCAGCCAGCTGTTTATTACAGGATTGTAGTAAATGTGTGTCCATATTGCTGGAGCTCAATTGGTCACCCAATGCTCGATGCTTTTAGGTTCTTGTGGTATTATGAAATGCGATGCCTGACGTATTAAGAGAGCAAAAGGAATAATTAAGTAATTTTCATAGAATTCATCGGTTATCTTTTCACTTTTATCTTCACTTGTTTTAACTTCTGTGTTCCTTTTTTCTCTTCTGCTACAGAGGATATAATCTTCACCATTTTCACCCCGACTTTCATTTCTTCTCGCCTCTGAGTAAACGATGGTGTCAACAGGACTTTCAAACTGGTGGTGGTTATGGAAACGATGAAATTCAGGAAGTTTGAAACACTTGTAACTCTTCTCTTTTCCTCTTCGATCTCCTTGACCGTATCAATGCATGCAAAACTAGAAATTATACAAACATTGTGCATGTTTATAATCAGAGCCATAAACAAGACCATGAGCATAGCTTTAGAAACACAACAACGTGTAATGATGTGATTATATTGTTACAGTTCGTTAACATAGGAATGTTCCCAGTGTTAAAATAAACGGAGTTGGCCATTGGAGTACCTTTCAGCAGAAATAGTTTTAATACTAAGGACCCTTAAAGAATATATTCGTTGTATCAGTTTGAAACTGGTAGGAATGTAATGCATGTTTGTTAAATTTACAATAATAACTTCTGAAGGGCATTACTTAATATATGTGCTAACAAATTCATTACATGCTACTTGAAGCAAAACCATGATATCAAACATGTATTGTTATATTCAGGAAGATTGTTTTAACATGAAAAAAAATATTAAAATAAAGCATCATTCCCAACATTATATGAAACGATGCTTAGTGCAAAGGCATTTATGGAGTGAGGTGCATATGAGGCTGGTCTTAAATTTCTACTGGATAAACTGATTATGGAAATAAATGTATTTTCAACAATAATTATGTATTAATCCGACGGGAGTTGTTATCCGATTTCGTTTTGCCATGACTCTCCTGAAATAGGTCTTTTGTTCTTCAATTATGTAGATTATGGGCATAACTTCTGCTTCATATCTGGTTATGTGCCGGAGCTTAATGAATACTTTTGTAGCGTAATGATTGACCACTCTTGATGATCAATTTTTTCAACTACAAGCTTCTCATTTATCAAAAGCTGCATGTGTTTATTAAGGACTGTATTGATATTTTTGGTCAATTACGCGCATATAAAGGATTCGATTTATTAAAATAAACGATATCTGCACCTTCACCAGGCTTTGATCATGAGATCTCTAGAGTGCTAACTTGAAGACACAGGTAAATGTAAACTGGAATCTAAATGTTGTCTCTGGATGTATGTAGAAGCATTCTCAACTACGAACCTAACCTCATCATAGTTAGAAAGATGTTGGCAACACAGGGGTAATAAAGTAAATTATGGGTCTTTCATACATTTAATGTACAAATGAATCTAGTTAGTAAAATCAGTGATACTTGCACTTCGTAAGACTATTGATCATAAAATCCCTAGAGTGCAGACTTCATCACCAAGGTAAATGTAAACTGAGTCTAATTATGGTCTTTGATAACGGTTGTAAGACCTTTCACACAAACGAATCATGCATATCCCTACTCTTAAGGATGGTGGGTATCAGAGGAATAATACAGCAAAATATGAGGCTCATATATATCTTCGCTTTCGTGCTATGAAATCAAATTTATGATACCAATGAGAGTCCGAAATCTTTAGAAACAGGTTAAAATTTGAACCGCGAATTGTTACAGAATGACAATTAGCTAATTGTGATAGGTCTTATGATACCCGGTTAAGTGGATCATAAATAAAAATGTACTCATAGGCATCTCCTTTGTTTAAAGAATCTCCGACATGACTTGCACTTTTTAAAAGATAATTTATACCATTACGCTTTTCAGTAAAGTACATACAACTGAACGAAATACTATGAACAAGAACAGTATATAGAAAAAAATAGCATCTTTAAAAACTAAAAACAACTCTATGTCTGAAGTAGGCCACAAAAAACCATCTCAAAATAAACCCGTTTTAAAAAGAGCAGAAGAAAAGCATAAGCTCTTCGATTAGGAAAGTTTGAAAATGTCGGCATAAACTACTAAATTAAACGTTATGTTACGGAATGAAGCGGCATAGAATTTAGTGAGTAGCAGGCTAGGTGTGGATTGTTGCATGAGACATTGGTGAGTGCGTGTGACATATATGTAAATACAAATATATACTGATATAATTGTGCCAAAGACACTATTGCCATAGAAGAAGTAATCTCAGAAAGTCTCCAGAGATGAACTTTCGTCATGTGTGGACCTGACATGAAACCCCGAGTGAATAAATGGCAATAAATATATAAAATAAGAAACATTCATATTTACGAAGATAAACATTCATTTGAGTTATGTACAAAAAATATATGCTGTAGTAAATGTGATTTCCCCTGAGAGTGGTATATGGTTAAGATATAAAATAATTACCTACTTGGGGAGGGGAAATTTTAGACATTGAGTAGGAATTTAACCAACATTTATGATAAAATTATAAATTAAAAGAGTCAAATATATTATTTGCTTACATTCACATCCTCGGCAATTGGAAGTATCATAAATATATAATAAAACATGGTCATTTATATAACTCAGTATTAAATACTTCTGTGATACACCCAAGGAGTCCAAAAAAGCATGAAAATAAAAATTGCAAGTATCGTTAATACGTTTTCAAGTATAAAAGAATTAATAAAAATAAGAATAATTAAAACATAATAATGAGGAAAATATTAGTGATTTGTTTAAGAGAAATTTAATTAAGTAAATTTTTATGGCAGTAATGACCAAGACGTGTATGAAATTTTCCATGATATTTAACGGTATTGAAAATAATAGTGATTTGACAAATTCAACAATTTTAACTATTGGAATTTACGGAACGTTTGGGAATTTAGGAATTCGTTCGCGATACTCTACGATATATTTAATTCATTGACATTGAATTTTTGAATATTTTTTGTATTCCAATTGTTCCTAGTAATCCGAATACGTTCCAAATGTATTCCGAATGATAACTGTAATGTCCTTATATATCAACACAACATAGGAATCATTATGTTTTAAATCCGAATATCTCTAATGAATTCACAGTAATTACAATAAAACTATAATCCAAAAATTCTTGAATGTTTAATATTGAATCCGTACAGCTGTTAATCAAAATAGTCTTTAAATGAGTTAATGTTGGAGCACTGCAGTTCCCACGAATTTCCACGAATTATTTAAAATTAAATAAATGAATCTATCACCTCAATGTATCTCTTCCAACACCAGTCGTACTATAAAGAACAATTAATTCTGCGTAAACTGTTTTTATATTCCCAGTCAATACGCAGTAGAGAAAATGTAATATTGGAGTTTTAAATTAATCATTCTGTAATTTCGAAATACTGATTGCAGTAAACAAAGGTCACGTGGTTTATTCTGGCTGGTCAAGACAATAGATCAGGATCAATTTTCCAGAATACCCATGACCGTCATTCACAGCACGTGATGTTTACTTTAAATAATTCTACTCAACCTTGAAACGTACGAATGAAGCAATGTACACATTATAAGTGACTCATTTGTTTAAGTGCAGACTTAAATGTTAGAATATTAACAAACTGACCCTTACAAAAACTATTAAGATGAAAAGATAATGCAAATATATATAAAGAAAGATATATTTTGAAGTCGAAGTTAGAGATCAATGTTATTTAGAATCAAGGTACATGGGATCAGCTCATAACGACTGCAACGAATAGCATCGTTCTGTTCAAATATTGTTTCCACTGCTTCATTTTCCTTGGTAAAGAAAACAACGAAGAACGTGTATTGTCTCCTAAACATTTGATTCCAAAGTTTTACTTTTTACGACCACCAAAGCTGATATATTGTTAATTGAAGTAATTTTACCTTTAAAATTCTGCTTAAACATTCAGCATCAGCATTCTCTTCATAGTCTCTGCACCGCAATATATAGTTTTCTATGTTTGTTATCAAAAGGATTTTATAAATGTGTCGTTGACAGATTTCATGCTCTGCAAGGCTCACTCTCCATGTCCTCGCTTGATTTTCTGCTCCAGCGTTCATTTATCTATTGATGACGGTGCTTAAAGACTAGAAATCTTTGCACACGTTTGCTTAAGCGAAACATTAGCATAGGAATATTTAGCTACTCCTGAACCTAAACAGCCAAGAGAAAGAGTTTTGCTGCTCAGCTGGTATCTTGATATAAATATGTCCATAGCACTCCGTGTACACCTCAGATGAAGCGCATCATTTCTTATAAACCTTTCCAGGCGGAATCTCAAAATATATTCTTCAGTTCAAGACATAATCGCCGAAGGCTAGGTGCCTCTTCAGAACAATTCGTATGTTTCTCTATGAGTTTTTTCTCTTCGTTTATCTCCTTTGTTTCTGTGTTCATTTTATTCTGATTGTTACCTTTATCTCTTTGCTACTGTTGTTCTCCTTTGATGATCAAAATAAAGTATGTATGGTTTATTTTATTGTCTGTGTCCGCAAGAGACAAACCTTGTTTCAATGGATCGTCTTAGTTGTCCATTCTGAACAAGATTTGAAGTATTGTCTCAGTTTCAGTGACCCATTTGTTCTTAATGTGATAGATTATGTTCCACTTAGTGTTTGAGAAACAATTACTGCTGCAGAACGTCTTCCTAATCATAATCTAGACTCAGAAATAAATATATGAGCTGAAATTGTCTCAATAACTGTCTCCACGCAATTCGAACTAAGTTTACTATGTTATATTTCTTTCTCACATTTTTAAAGTGTTCAACATCCATGAACAAATCTTTTCTTTTCTCCTTATTTGCTTGCAGACGTTGTTGCATTATAAACCCATGCACCAACGGTGAAGAAGTAAGTGCATGATTTAAATATGTTGTTGTCCCAAATGGACACTGGCAGTGGAAGCTCATTTGCTGCCTTGTTACTCTTGGATCTAACACAATAAATATGGTAGCTTAAACTGAGTAAACATTTTGTCAGGTAAATATCGATTTTCTGTCAGGTAGTTGATGGTAAACATTCCAAACGAAAGTGGATTGATCAAATTCAAAACTTTTTCAATATTCACTGCCAAGGAAAAACATCAGCGCCTTTGTTTTCAAAAGCATGTTGTACGAAAGAGTAAGCACAAAGCTTAATGTTGCAGCCAAATTGTGTTGATGATATCTCTTGGTTTGCTCAATGTCTTACTATTTATTAGACAAAAATGTTAACCCACCCCGACTTAAGTTTTCCTAAAGCATTTAGCAATTCATATTTATATATGTGTATCACCATTGTCTGAAAATGATTA